>CANNZV010001981.1:23-119398 GCA_947561585.1 Caprella mutica
AGCATATTGTATAATGGGTAACGTAAATATAAAAATGGCTTCTTTTACATTTTTTAGATAAATTTGTTTTAACATTATAAAAATGGCTTATCTCTCGGGCTTCAAAAGAGTCCAAATTTCTTATGTTCATATGGTAGGCGCTAGTGTATCAGAAATTGTCCAATGATTGCCCTTTCAAAAGGAACTGTCTCAAAACTAATGACTTCAGTTAAAGTCATATAGTTCAAAGGAAGTTTTTCATCAAGATAAATGTCCTAAGCAAAGCACAGGTTCACTGCCGAGTGCAGAGCTCAATGGACTCCTACTGAAACCAGATTAATCTGAAAAAAAATTATCAGAATCTATTCAAATCTTGATTTCATTGAAGAGCTGCAAGATTATTTCATAGTGTTGTCCATCCCATGAAGATTCACAATTTTTCTAATTTGAATTAACTTTTTTATTAATATCATTATCTAATTTTATTAAACTAATATTCTTCATCCATTTTCACCAAATTGCAGCCAGTAGCAGAAGCATCGATCGCCTCAAATACACTCTATGAGATTTAATAACTTGAAATATCCGCTCAATTTGAGTCTCTGATATATTTCGTCATTATTTGTAATGATGTGACCGTAAGAAAGTAGGATAGATATAAATGAGGAATTTGATACAGTCTGCTTATTAGGCAGTGAATATTAATGCTGCAATGACATGAAGGTGAGCTTCATAAATGTACAGCCATGAAAATATGTATACATCCTACCTTATGACATAAATGAGCTCATGCTATTTATATCAGGGGCAGGAAATTTCGGTCTCAGAATAATATATAATTGACATTGCAGCATAAATGACCGTTATATGATTTGTTGTATCCGCGATTGTTGCCTTGCAAATTCATGATTGTTTAATGACCTGTCATGGGGGTTCGGGGGGCGGCCCGGCCCCCTACTTACCTAATTCTTTTGTTTTATTTTTACCTGAGACCGAATATTCTGAATTTGAATATTCCAAAACCGAATATTCCGAGATCAAATTTTCCGCTCAAATTTCATGTTAAATGAATGTCGCTATCCAATTTTAATAAATAAACTACACATCTTAGTACTCATAATTTCAACTTTTTATATTATTGTTATTTAACAACACCATTATAAACTTAGACCAAATTTTCCATGACCGACATTTCCTAGAACCATTTAAATCAGATGAATATGTTTGTAAATTCAACCGTACACTGACGTTTAGGCATTCAATAATTGAGAATATGAGTTTAATTATTGTAGATCGTACATTTTCCGTGTGTAAATCATGTATTATTATGGTATACAATAATGAATAGAATAATGATAATAGAAATTAACTTCACATACAATCAGGTGTAAAATTAACTTTAAGTGAATGAGAAATCATTCATTTATAATGATTTTTTATTCTTATCATTTAATCCTAAATATTTAGAATCAAGACAATGAAGTTCAAATAGTAGATATTTAACTTGATTATTTTTTTTAAATTTCTGTGTATTAGATTGATTAAATTATTATGGCGATTATTTATTCACTATAACCAAAGAAACATTTAACATAAACTAGTCTCCAAGTTTTTTTTTTCTATTTTATTGAAAGCCAAAGTACATAACAATGAGAAAATCTTCCTCTTGTGGAAGAATATATAAGTATAGTTTCCTTATTCACAGTTCGTATTATTTAAATTAACAAGGTAAACATTGTTTTTTCGTTTAGTTGCTCCCTTTTTATTATTTTACAACAAAAACATCTCAGATGTAACGAACCATTGCAATTAAAATTCTGCTGAGTTTACGCAAGATAATTGCTCTTAATTTGATGTTTATTTTGCAGATAGAGAAATACATTATAAATCCTGGAGCGAAATGATAATATTTTACTCTTTTAATAATAGATTATTTCCTCATGTTATATTTACTGTTGGTGTGTTCTTTATCGTTACAATTAACAATTGTAAATAGTGTATCAGGGAAAACTTTCAGTAGAAAGTAAGTAAGTTGATAAATTAGTTTGTTTTTGTCTATTAATATTGTCATTATAATACAAATCGCATTGACTCAGTGGAACAGAATTGTAATCTGTTGTAGATAGCGATTCTAATCTTCACTTTGTTTTTCACTCAATCACAGATTTGTTGATTAACGATGCTATTCGAATTGTACTGATGGATGATTTCGAACGAAAGTTTGAATTGAAAGAGACTCTAACGTCAATAGAATTGACAGGAACCAGTTAGTGTTGTTGACAATAACTGTTCAAAAAAGAGGTTTTATTCGGTTCAATACATAAATTCTTTAGTGAATGCATTGATTAAGGCGTTCCTAATTGTCATTTTAAATTTTGAGTTTAACACTAAGGGTTAGATCATTGTAAAGTAGTACATCTTTGATGTGCTTAATGGCTAATTTAATCGCTACTTTAACATTTATCATTGAATATCGTGCCGTGGGGAATGTTCTAATTTTCTATAAATAGACATCGAAAGTCCAACTAATTTCAAAGTAACTCTCTATTAATTCACGTATTAACTAGTAAATAAAACGTATTAACTAATTAATAAAAGAATTGATATAACTGTATCTAATAAATTTAGGTTATTCTGCCAAAGAGAATTCAAAATATGATATATTAGTCTTCTCTATTCCTTTACATTATGAAAAACTACCGCTATAATGATTACGACAGGTTCACTATTATGAGATATGAAAAACTGTTCTCTGAAGAGTAATTCTTTTGATAGGAAACTAATTTGAATTCCTCTCTTCTGTTATGTTTACAAGCGATAAATATGGCTATTTGAACTACAAAATTCTATGAATTTCCAAAATAATTTATACCTAAAATAACTAAATCTAAAAAAATTGTTTCAAAAGTTAATTCTATATTAACAAAGTTATACGTACAACTTTATTTCTTCAATTGAATTGAAAAAATGGTTTGAATTGTTTACAAATTATTTTAAATGTGTTATAATTTTATAGCATGTCGTAAATTATGAAATAAAATATAATTTTAGAATCTAGTAGTATTATTTCATTTCTAAATTAATGAACTAATAAAAAAATCAATAAACGAAACATTTGGTTGACATTATTTTTGGTATAAATTTAAAGCCTAATAAACCTGCAATTTATCAAGATTAAATATTTATCATATTATCACTTCGAGTTGATGCAAAATCTTTCAATATAGAGAACGACACATTACACATATAAAAATAACTCCATTCAAATATATCTTTATTACTATCCATAATTTATCAGATAATCAGATGATTTATCTGAAGCTATAATAATTGCCTGATGAAGAGCTCATTAATTGACAAATGGGACACTTGTGCCTGTGAATGGTAAAGTGAATGACTCTCATTATTTCAACACAGCACTTTTTGTTACTTTATATTATATTCTGACATTAATTAATAATTATGAAGACTTAGAACAGATAACATTATGTAATTAAAGAATGTACATAAGTCAACGGAATGATTAGTCAAAGTTAGTTTTAATTATTCTTTCCAAGCATCGAATACTTTTATTGACTAAATATAATTAAATGTATACACTGTTTTTTTATATGTATATTTAATTATCATCAAATAACGTTGTATTAATAACCATTAACTTTCCTCTTTTCAGACAGTAAATAATTATCGTTGTTCTTTTTATTAGTATTACATGATTTTAAAATTATATATTAAACAATTTGTCTTTTTATTCCAAAATATGTTAATGTCTTCTCATTTCCTCAAAATATAATAATTCCTTACCAAAAATTAATGATTTGTCAATTATCTTTTAAAATCCCCCTAATTTATTGACACCTACTAAAGAAATACGAAATTCCTATATATTCTCATGAAGGTTTCAATACTTGACATCGGTTAAAAGTATAAATTTTAAATAACGGATGTTTGAAAGGAATCATTTTGATACACTGTTGAGTTCTAAAAAGATTTGTAAATTACTTCGTTGTATATACATAGTAAGGAGCTTTCATTACGTAAGTAAAAATTTCACTCGAAAGAAGAAAAAAAATTTATACTGTAAGGGGGAAAAATACAGAAGCGAATTATAATTTATTGAAAAATATTTTCCCGCATAAAAGGAAAGATGTTAATTGAAAACTAGCCTTTTTTCATTTTTATGGTTGAAACACTGCATATGTTAATGAGTACTCTGTTGAAAATGACTTCAATTATTTTTGCATTTAGTATATTTTGTTCACCTTGACTATAAGACGAACCATTTTACATGTCGAACTCTAATATTAATTTTCTTGCATAAGTTGAACCTTATTTATACATTATGCAGTGAAGACTGAGAATTTGTCAGTTCCTGTATATTTTAATTCAAAAATAAACTGTAATATCGATATAGAATATTCCAATTTTTTTTTAGCAAATTATTATTTTTGCTCAGATATTGATTATGCATGTTATCATTTATTCTATTGCATCATGTATTAAATATTGTTTCTTGTGTTCATGCACATTGGCGATTTTTTCAGTAATCGGCTTACACCAGTCGTTATAAAATGCAGTTAGAGAATAATCGAAATATTGTTGACTTTAGATGGACTTAAACGTCGATCATTTTCTAACTTATATACATCATATAATAGGTATCTCTCAAAAAAGAAAATATATCATTTTTTGATAATGAATAATCTAAAAATACATCAAATTTTATCAGAAAAATTCCACTTACTAGATGAATATAGATTGAATTTTAAGATTTTTTTGTAATTATTAGGGAATATACTTATTGATTATAATAATTAATTACGAATATCTATCTTCACATACATAGCTCGAATAGTCATACATGTGATGTAACAAATTAAAAAACATTTAAATTGTGAAAATTATCTCAAATTGAGATGAAAATGTTCAATTATAGTTATCCACAGTTCAGCTTCTAAGGAAAATCAAACTTTCCTCAACATTTTCAATAAACGAGAGTAATTTCAGTGTTTCCTTGAAACTCAAAAACATTGATACTATATTTGTCTGTATTCATTTGGAAACTATTTTTAATTTGCATTTTAACTCCTATTACCTTATTGAAATTGTTCATTTCAAGATCTCGAAATTATATTACACCAATGAAAAGTTTCAAGATCTCGAAATTATATCACACCAAAGAGTTAACCAAATGAGGAATCGATTTGGACCTTTTCAAAATAAATCTTAATTTTTTGAAATATGTATATCTAGTTCTAAATTTTTAAACTATTTATGATAGTTTGAAAATGAAGCAATACAAAACCACATTCATCTACCAGTACCAAATCCGTATTTAATTGAAAATACACATTACAAATAAGAATTCTCTCCATTTACAGGAAGCCAAAAAATAAATCAGAAAATTTAGTTCTAAAGCACGCAAACAAAGTAAGTTCTATTTCTCGAGTGAAAATATAATTTTTTGGAGCAAGTAAAGATAGCGGACCACAGTCTGTTAACTTTACTAGTTTAAATTCTAGTCCGTTATCTTTACTAGCTTCGTTTCTGGTCTGTTAAATTTACCTTATTAAAATATTAATATATGACCAATAATTGGAATATGAATGTAATTTTGGAATCATAGATACCACAGTAAAGGATTTAAGCAGAAGTTCTTTTCCTTCTTTTTACTACTCGTTCTTGACATTTTCAAAATGGATCACGTTTTTTATCAATTCTTTCAATTAATAAGATATTCAAATTTAATGTATAATCATTAATATTATCATTTATAAGGTTGTATATTTATAAAATACTAAAGCGTATACTTTTTAAAACTAAAAAAAAGGTTTTCTGGTCCGTTAACTTTACCAGTTTTATTTCTGGTCCGTTATCTTTACTAGCTAAATTTCTGGTCCGTTATCTTTACCAGCTTTATTTCTGGTCCGTTATCTTTACTTGCTCCAATTTCTTTAAGTTCAGATTGGGAAATTGAAAATTTTTTGACTCATAAAAGAGAATGATACTAAGTTAAAAGCTGAACTCTGAAAATTATTTTCCCATAGTTTTTGGCAAATAATTTCTTGATCAGTTAAGTTAAGACATTTTCAAAACATAAAAAAATATTTCTTCTTGTAAAATTCTATCTTCATAAAACACAGAAGAAAATCCTCTGATATTGAAAGCATGAAGTTGTGAAATGATTTCTGTCAACTTACGGTCGTACAAGAGATTGGATTTCAATTTCTTATAAGAAGCTTGGTAACTATTTGAATGGGGAGCAATGATGAATATTTTGGTCGTACATTTCCCCTTCCCATTGAGGAAACTCTTTTTTCCATTATCGAAAGTTATGCAGATTGAGTTTGTGAATCTGTGAAAAAAAAACTATTGATAAACAATTTGTTGGTGATATCATTATGGAAAAACAATGTTAGGAAACTTGTTCACTATTCGAAATATATAGAATGGAATTCAAATTACTGATAGAAATTAAGATATCGTATGAATAATTAGCACATGAAATTTGTTAAATGTTTTTTACAGACATTCGTTTTATTAAAGAGAGAGCAAAACCCTCCAGTTGTGTTCACAACTATTATTGTGATAATAAATTCTAAAATTATTGTGGGTTATTATTACGTTATGACTATCCTTTGATTATTAATTATAAAAAGGGTTCATTAAAAGTGGGTCAGGGAGATAGCTATTATATATTATAACATGGAACGGTACAAAGATGGACAATGGACATACATAGAACTGGTAGAGAAACTGGTTGAGTTGGAACCTTATCATAAGACTTGATAAGGAAGTAATTGGATAGTGTTAAGTACACAAGCTCATAATACCAACTGACTCTGTGAATACAGCGTTCGCTATATAAACGTATAAACATTATAGGGTTTCACTACAGATTCGTACAAGTGAAAAGTTTCCTTGTAGCTCTGTTACTAATTGATAGATAACTGTCACATTAAAAGTAAATTTTTGAACAAAATCAAAAATAAATATTATATGATGGTTCTAGGAATTTTGCCAGGTGGAACATTGCCCGGTGGAATTTTTCCAGGTGGAATATTGCCCGGCAGAATTTTAGCAGTGTGGAATTTTGTCAGGCGGATTTTTGCCCGGCGAAATATTCCCCGTGGATATTTGTACTTTTTGGTTCAAATTGGTAAATTGTTTATTAAAAGTTTGAAATGTGAGATGTAATTTACATTCATATAAATAAATCATTTTAATGCAACTTTAACATATTATACTATAACAAGTTTTATTTAACTAACTAGTGTACTTTTTTCCCTTTAAAAATAACGGGTAATCATCAGTATCAATGTATATCCTGTTATTAGATTATTTTTAATGAATTCAATTAGAATTAAATTTTCTGTATAGTCTACTATATTTTATAGATAAAACACATTTAAAAATTGAATGGAAACAGGGGAATTTAAATGTTAAGTCAATATAGTCCCGTGCGTATCATAGATACATTCTTCATGTTTAAAACCCGTCTTGTAAAAGCGGACACCAAATAAATTAATTAATTAATAGCTAAATAAACACACTACAAAAATTACCAGTATTGATTTTAAGTAGCCATGAAATTGAAAATAAAATGAACTTAAATTTATTTGAAATAATTACAGAACATATTATACTTTAACTGCTATACACATATTCTGACTGTCTTACTTTAAAAAGGTAAGGTTAAGCTAACTAACAACAAATTATTGAATATCTTCGATAATTTAAGAAAAATACATTATGATCATCACAACTTATCAGTTATTATAAACGGTATTCATGATACCTGGTAGGTAGACAACAATAATTTATTGATAAGAGACTATTGTTGTTTCGACAAATTTCTGTTTGTCATACGACTTGAAAAAGTAAGATGAAGATTCATTTAATTGTAATCAGTTGGTTCCTGATCCTGATTACTCTATTTAGTCGTCTTAAACCTCTCACAATGGTGTCGATGATATAAATTTCACGTGGAAAACATATCATTATTTAAACAATATTAAACACTAAGTGTAATACTGAAAACTATTAAATCGTTAATTAAATCATTGAATACATTTAATGAACAAATAGCATATCTCGTCACGAAATACTGTACAGATTGAGAAAGCCGTAAGGGAAACAAGAGTCACAATTAGTAAGTTATTGACTTTAAAGATAACAAATTATATTGTTTTTTTTTAAACTAAACTAGGTACTGCCAAAAAATAAGACACTTAAATTTATAAGATGTTCTGTAATTATTTTTAAGAAAATTCAAATTCCTTTTATTTTCAATTTCGTGGCTTGTCAACATTTGTTAAATAAAACTTGTTTTGGTGCAATATGTTGAAGTTACATTGAAATAATTTATATATATTCATGTAAATCGCATCACACATTTTAAAGTTTTAATTTACCAATTTAAACCTAGAGAATAAATAAATCCACGGGGAAAATTCCGCTGGGCTCAAATCCCCCTGGCAAAATTCTACAGTGGCAAAATTCCGCCGGGCAAAATTCCTTTCACCTTATATGATATTATTATCATTCATGCAAATTTGAAAAACATACTGTTCTTACCCCTTAATTAAACGTCCTTATTTTTTAACTTATCTCCTCATGAAATATGACGACAGGTCACACGGATTAAATAGGAACACATTTTATGGAAGAGATGATAGTGACAATGGAGAAATGACATTATAACTTTTCTGGAATAACAAGTAATGCTCTTTTGAATGAATAATATTTATGAGGAAGAATCAATAATTACGAGGAATCTATTTGAGGGGTTGATGCCAGGATTGAGGGTCGTTCCAGTGGAAGAGTTAAGCTTGCTGGGAGCACCACTCATGGAGAGGGGCATACCAGCAGCTGTTGCTGAGAAGAGGGAGGATTTGGAGAGGCTTTCGTCAAGGTTGAAACTGATTGAGAATCATCAAGCTTTTGCTTTGCTCAAGAACTGTTTTGCCTTGTCTAAGCTCCAATATATCCTACGTGCTTCACCAGCTTACAGGAATAGTGAGGATCTTTCACAGTTCGACAGGGTCATTGTGTCAGCCCTTTCGATGGTTACCAACGTTAAGTTTGAGGGAGACTCACTTGTGCAGGCATCGTTGCCCGTACGGTTTGGGGGGTTAGGAATCAGGATGTCTAAGGACATTGCGCTACCCGCATTCATTTCTTCCCTTCATGCTACCGAGGATTTGGTTAGATCCATTCTGTGCAGAACACAGATTGGGGATGACCGAGAGCTTGGAGCAGCAGTGGAGAAATGGCAAAGTGAGGGTTTAGCCTTAGCTGAGGGAGCTAATGAGAGTCGGCAGAGGTCATGGGATGACCCTAAGTCGGAAGCCACTGTGGCCAGACTGCTCGAGGAGGCTGATCAATTGTCTAGGGCACGTCTGCTGGCATCTGCATGTAGAGAGAGCGGACTTTGGTTACATGCGCTTCCAGTTCCTACACTTGGAACGCTACTCGACGCAGAGTCTTTTCGGGTTGCGATTGCGCTACGTGTTGGTGCGGACATCTGTGAGCCACACGTGTGCCGATGCGGCCAGAGGGTGGATTCAAGGGGACTTCACGGTCTATCATGTCGCTACAGTGCTGGACGCCATTCGAGACATGCAGCCCTGAATGATGTTATTAGGGGAGCTTTGATTTCGGCTGGTATCCCTTCAGTGCTTGAGCCTCTGGGGGTTGATAAGGGTGATGGTAAGCGGCCAGATGGTATCTCAGTCTTCCCTTTTACAGATGGGAGGTGTCTTTGTTGGGATGCAACATGTGTAGACACTTACGCGGTGTCTCACTTGATCGACTCGGCATTGTCACCTGGTAGCGCAGCCAAGGAGGGGGAGTGGAGGAAGCGACGCAAATATGCGGCTCTTGGCATTCGATATCGGTTCGAACCCATAGCGGTGGAAACGGCAGGTAGCTATGGTGAAACGACAGGCGCACTCCTTACTGAAATCGGCCGTCGCATTACCGACGTCACTGATGATGTGAGAGATACCTTTTGGTTAGAGCAGAGAGTTGGTTTGGCAGTTCAGAGGGGCAATGCTTTCAGTATCCTGACGTCAGTCAAGGAGAAGTATGATGACCGCAGTTTGGGTGTTGCCCTGTGACCTGCTGTAGGCACCTCACAGTCGGTTGGAGGCCACTACCATTGGCGATGGTCGGAGCCATGGTCGTAGAGCAGAGAAGCTTATCTTTCATTTTTTAATGTTCATTGTCTTAATAAAGATAATTGCTTTTTTTTTAATTATTTAAAGAAGTTTGCTTAAAAAAGTTTGCTTAAAAAAAAAAAAAAAAATTATGTTTATTCAATTACGTAAAGAACATGCTGTTGCTGTTGTTCAATTACACTTGACAATGAAAAAAGGTTAACATTTAATCATCCCCATATATTTTTGTGTGATAAAATTCACAAATATACGAATGAGCTGAACTTTGATAACAAATTTAGTTGAAACTTTTACATCTTAGCAATTTATTTTATATTTTTTTAAAACCTTTTTGCCCGAAGAAGAACAAGAAGCAGACCTTCTTTAAATAATTAAAAAAAACAATTAATTTTATTCAGACAATGAACATTAAAAACGAAAGAAAAGTTTTGTGAAGTTAAGATCTTCTGGAGGAGTAAAGTTATTGAAAAATATTTTCATATTTATTATTCGAAATCTTTGGAAAGAAAGTTCTCTGGACAGTATGACCTAATATTTTATTGGTCTATAATTGGTAATTATGATGAGTTGACACTAATTAAAAGTTTTCCATTAAAAACAAATCAATGAATACCCTAAGATATATAGAGTGTAAAATCAAATATGAATGTAAATATATTAACGCAACATACTGGAAGATAACGCAACACGTAATTTACCGATTGTCTTCTGCATAGAATTTTGGTAATAATTCCCTAATTATTATGTTACACTCTATAAAAAATACATTAATGCACTTATCCACTCTGGAAAAATTAAACTACTCTAAGATTGCCTAAAATTTTAGTTTTTAGTGGAGTTGTGGGACTTCATTTTGTCACACTGGATGAAAAATCACCGAACTTTTGCTAAAAGTTTTGAAAGTCTTGAGTAGGTAAGATGAATTATTATTTGATTGTTGAATGTAGAAATGTGGTATAAAACTTCAGCGTTATTTTTTATACAACGAAAGACTGAATGTTCCAAATAAAAGTTTTTATCAAATGTATATTCTTCAATTCTATAAAAATCATGTTTATTGAAAATTTATACGAATGATATCAAATTAGCAGAAGAAATTAAATAATTCTATGTTTATTATTTAAAAGATTATTCGTGTATATGTTTTTCATGTTTTTATTTAATTTTCATTACCTAATTCTTAATAGCTTCTGGTAAATTTTTCACGAAATTTAATTATTCGTTGAATAAATATTTCAAAGAAATTTCTATAGCTTTTAGTGGAATGTGTACAGATCTAGAATTTATAAATTTAAAAAGAAAACTGTATATTAATTTGTTTAAATATCATTTCTTCAAAATTTTCTTCGATTCATTTATCCAACAGAATTTGAAGTTTCAACAAATTAAATTTTATGTTCCTACATACAATCACGTAATCACAATTTTGTCATTAGAGAGAATCGATAATGAATATTTTAGCGTAGTGATCACTCATCTTCAGTCATCGTCAGTCAGAGGAAAACTGGAAATCCATTGAATCCTTTTCGAATTAGACTTTAGGCCTGCAACTTGAAGGATTGAGATAGAAATGGAAATTCTTTGGTCATTAAAGTTTCAATAAATCTCATATGATTTATATTTGATTGAAACATTAACTGACATTGAATTTAAAATGTGTCCACCTCGCAATTTGTGATCGATTCTAACAACGAATTTTCCAACGGCGAAAATTCAGGCTTCCGAAATTTCCGACGGCGAAATTTTCAACAGCGAATTCTCCGGTCATCAATAGATTGTAATGAGTGATTAATTTCCTTGTGGAAGATCTATAAACTAAGAAAATTTAATTTATATAACACTACCTACCACTCATAAATTTTTTCAAATTAGTATAGCGAATTTATTTTTGTAAAATTCATATTCGAGAATTTCAACCGAATTTTATACAATTATTGTGAATGACTGCTCGTTTACTTTGTTAGTGGACTACAATTATCATGTATACTGATTTGATAACTCCAGTTATAACAATACATGAAAAATAGTAATAATGGTATAACTGATCCATTGAATGGGTACCAAAAATTTATACCTAATATACATATATACAATCTATGTAAATCGCAATATGTGGTGTTTACAAGAAAAAGCTTCAAAAAATGTTATTCATTAGATAAGTGCAAGTTTTGAGGATAAATATATCTTCATTACATGATTGCGCTCCATCAATTTGCCGAATCTTATCCAAAAGTGGTTTAATTAAGGACAATTTCCTTTCTCTCTTTCGATAATTACCCAATTGATTCTACAATTTCAATTATTTTTAAGACTGAAGTTTCCAAAGTCTGCTACAGTAATTTGGAAAATTGAAGCAAACTCTAACTAAACATTAAATGTCAAATTTGAGAGACGAAATTGCCGGCACTGGTACAAATAAGTTACTACATAGTGGTCTGCGTGCAATAAATGATAATTTTGAATAGTCACACTCCTGAATTTTCTTGTGTTATGTTCTCAACTTATATTCTTTCATTAAGAAATCAGTTATACTTTCGTTAATATACAAATACGATCGGTAAATAATAGTGATTCACACTGCAACTAAACAATTTTAGCAATGTTAGAGCAAAATATTCTGACATGATTGATCATTGAGCAAATTGGAAATAATTTGTGAAATCAGCATGCTACATTCACACAGAAATTTCAAATAAAATCGTAACTACAAAAGGCGTGTCGGAGAGTGCATTTGGCATACATTAAATGAAAAAATATTAGTTTATATATTCACAATGAATGTGTTATATAATAATCTCTATAATTACGTGTGTTGGGAAAGTAAAATTCTAATAATTATTATTTATTATACATCTTCATTGTGTGGGTATTTTTTAAAATTATATTTATTTTAGCTACATAATAAACTACAATGTAGAATTGAATATATGAATAAAACTTAATAGCAAGCAGGAAAATATACGGAATTCTTATCCTTAATCTTATATCCTTTCAGTTTGACACACTAAAGAGGGACTTATCGATGTAACCTCTTGTTCTCAGTGGAGCGTACGAGTGTCACTTATTCAATGATACGCTCGATGGGATTCTAGTGCTCGTCTGGAACAAATTGAATCGAATTTAACTTTCGCTTGATGGTAAATCTAATTAGAATTTAAATTTATGCGTTATACTAGGGAATTTATAACTTCATTCAATAAATGATTTAGTCATTTTGTTTATTAATTAGGATTTCATTATTAGAAAATACTCTGTATACTATAATCTCCTGAAACATTTTAATATTGGAAGAACAATTATTTTTAACATTACAAACATGTAAAACAGAATTAACTAAATTCTGTTCAATATAAACTACTTATAAAATATTTTCTGTAGTCTATCAGTTTCTTTGATTTGTTGAACGAAAATCAATTAGAAAAATCTTAGATGCTGCAGTATACATCTTAGTTATAAAAGGAGATTTTTCATGACCATATTCTGCTAACTCTTCTATTTGAACAAGTTATCATAGCATCGGTACTCATCCTTTATATGAGTATCCTTTTCTGAATACTATATTTCCTAGGCTCATAAATTTATAGATAATTAATTAATAATAATGACTGTAAAATCCGAGGAGGATTTTATGGGTAATTGCGTTGAGGATCGTGGAATGATACCCAGTCTAAGTTTTACTTTTTTCATTTTATTTTGATCCTGCAAAAAAGATACAATCCTTAGTACAGAATCTTGAAACTTTACATATGATATTAAATTAAAAAAGACTATGAAAACTATTAGTAATGAAATAATTAACTAAATTATACAAAGCACATAATTGTTAAAAACAGAGAAAAAGTGTATTCAAAATATAAATTATCAACTAAATCTATCAAACACAAATGTTTTAATCAGAGAGCAGTGTACTCGAAAAACAGGGTGGGGCGTAAATTTGGAAGCAAATGAAAGTGCATATTATAATCCAACGAAAAATATATTTAATAATTTACAGTTATGTATTATTACATAAGGGTTTTAAAAATTCAAAAATCATAAATTAATTTAAAATGTCCCCCCTTGTTTTTAATAACAGCCTCAAATCTCCTCTGAACTCCTCCTACTGCGGCATGCAACTGTTCCAGTGAAATTTCCTTCCAAGATCTCTGGAGCAAACGCTTTAAATCATCCACACTGCGATGGAATTTACCACAGGCCTTTGATTCAAGAATGGACCATACCGATAAGTCCATAGGATTAACATCTGGGGAGCAGGGAGGCCACATTTCTTTGGACCAAAACCGTGGAAGATGGTCATGGCACCAGTTTTGAGTGACATTTGCAGTATGTGAAGTCGCGGGCGTCTTGCTGAAATGTCCATAGAGTGTCATTATACCGAAGTGATCCTTAGCTGACTCCAACATTGGCATCAAAATATTCTCATTATAACATTTAGCATTGATTTTGGCGCCTTGTTCCACAAAAATTAAAGGAGATCTCCAAGATTCTGAAATGGCAGCCCAGACCATTACTGAAGCAGGTTTCATGGTTCTGTGGACAGTTTTTTGGTTGTATGGCATGTACGTCCTTTGCACTTTTACCAATTATTCTGTCATTCCTCCGGTTGTGAGCCATTTCCACTGTGAAAATTTATTCGTCAGACCAAACAATT
Source organism: Caprella mutica (assembly GCA_947561585.1). Lineage (NCBI taxonomy): Eukaryota > Metazoa > Arthropoda > Malacostraca > Amphipoda > Caprellidae > Caprella > Caprella mutica. The sequence goes on from CANNZV010001981.1 coordinate 14,835, forward strand.
TCACTAGTCGTGCCAGACTTCAATTCTCTCAGAACTGCTTTGCTTCTCTCCAACCTCTCTTTCTTTACAGCTTCTGACAGAGTCTGTCTCTTTTGGAGGGTTCCTCCTGATCTTCTCTCGGGCACATTTTATCAGTTGTTTGGTGCGTTGTGAGCGTGGTCTATCACCTCTTGGACGATCAGTCAAGTCTCCTCTCTCATTGAAACGCTTCACACACTTCCAAACAGTCGATCTCGCTATTGAGAGAGTCTTTGAAATGACGGAATCTGACTTCCCGGCACGGTGTAGAGCAATAATGTCTTCTCTTTTGTCTGACATTTTTGAATTAACTAAATTTTTGTAAAAAATAACACTGCCTCGTCATAATATAGTGTCTCTACTATAGTTGAAACCCTATCACCTACTTAGGAACTTATTTTTAAGAATTATATTAATGTTTGAAAAATTGCTTCCAAACTTACGCCCCACCCTGTATTAATTATGGACTAAATATGAAAAGCGCAAGAAAGTCAAATTTGACGTGGTAGTTTAAATAGTTCGAAATATAGGCCTAAGTTGGGTATTTATTTAAATTTTGCAAAAGTTTAATAACTAAATAAATTAGCAGAAAAAAGTACAATGCTAATAATACAAAATATAAATGTTAACAAATTATAGCTATTTACCTCATAAACCTTGTAGTCTTCACTAATAAAGTTTTAAATCGATGGAAGTTAACACAGTTCAGTATCAAATTTCTAAATAATTAAAAGTGCGACTTGCACGTGAGAAGTTTAAAGGGACAATGAGGCGGATTGAATCCGTCAACTAGTGAAGTTAAATTTTTACAGGAGCTAGATACTATATTGTATTAATTTTAAAGATTTAATGAACATTAAATATATGAATATGGTTGAAATTATTTATGAAGAATTGTTAATGCTAGTTACGTCTTTACAATGACTATCCTGACACATTCCAATAGTTTCATTGGTACAGTAACTACCAAAGAAATTACAAGATAAGTATCGACAAATAAATTGAAACAAAAAATTACGGATTATATTAGAACAATAATATTTACGGCATTTCTGAAGTTTGAACCTTTGTGTCTATTTTCGCTTCCATTAATAATCAGATTTCGTTTTTTTCTGTTAACCCTATTTTGCCCAACTTTTTTTAAGTGCACATAAATTCATTTATTTTTTCAATTATTTCTTACCGTTATAAGATAAATACCTCACCAATTTTTGAAAAAGGAGTGATATATTAGAAAATATCATATTTCGAATGATAATTGAATGAGATAATCTTTCTTCAATTAAGTAAGCTTACAAATCAAATTAGGTATTCCAACAAATTCTGCTAGTCAATCAACAGGTTACTGATGCAAAGTCCGGGTCTTACTTGTTGGTCTTGGAATTGCTGAGCCAGCATATTGTAATTCTCAACAGAGATTGCCTTAGGGAAGTGATAAAAAAAACGAAATATTGAATTTAGCGTGAAATTAACCTTAGATCATTGTTTAAAAACCTAAGAAATCAAATAGAAATATTTCCAAGCACTATTTTGACATCATTGAAATTTGAAATTTCCCAACTTTGCTCTTCTGATTCCGTTTTTTCTTGTTTTTCGTGACAATCTTTATAGCTACGTTCACAATGACATAACTAGTTAGAGTGTCTTTCCTACTCATAAGAGGTTTGTTGACTTCTTTTTCATATTCCAAATGGTGAGGAAATAACATTCATTTCCCCAAACCTATAACACGTCTCATTATAATAACTTCTTCTCGCAAATACCTGGCTGTGAACTATTAATGAAAAAAACATTTTTTTCATGATTTACGTTCAGAATTAAAACTAAAACTCATATTTCGTGAACAATGAGAATTTGAAATGAAAATATGAATAATATTAATTTTCTTATTTCAGGAAACTCTTCAATATAATCTGATATCAACAACAGTAACTCATGGCTTACTTAATTATAATTAATCAAGCCATGCCATAACTATGTATATTTTATAATCTTCGAAAACTACCAGCTAAAACTGACACAATCAGGTGAATAATAATTATCGCTTTTGGCATTGTGGTCCCTGAACGAAAACACTGGTCATTAATTCCTATTATAAAAACCACGATTCATGTTCTAATTATCGCATAGAAAAAGGAATGATATATCGTTCTGCGAATGACGTACACCTCATTAGGTACTTTTATCTCTCTTCCACGTCTAATTAAGGTACCTTGTCGATAAAATAGGAGACTGCGATCTACTGATATCACATTTTTACATCATTTATTTGAGTTGAGTACATATCAGGTAATAGAGTAATAATTACAATGAAAAGGAAATTTAGAAGTCTATTTCGATAAATATATACATCACCAATTATTAGAGATAGTTTGTAAAGTAGTCTCAAAATATCTTATATTCCACAGCATCAGAATAGTTTGAAAATTGTATACTTTAAAATATATGATTGATGACTAAAAGCACTATTTGATGATATATACAATTAATAAATAAAAAAACTTCAGTTCTCTCCCGATGTCTTTTGTCCGCACTGTTCCTCTCTAGTGACACCAAAATACTCTTCAACTCAGGATGAAAAGAACACTGCTACTGAAGTGTGATTTGTAGAAATCAATGGAGTTCTTAGTTAGATACATTTTACTCTTTTATCAATGATCATGTTATTTATTATTATAATAGCTATGTTATATGGTAGATATTGAATCTAAATTATAATTTAGTAATTCAAATTCAGACTGTCGCAAAACTACAAATATATTGAAATTGAAGATATGAAACTTTAATTTTTTTTGTAGAGAAGAAAAATTTAGAAAATAGATGAAATATGATGAAATGAAACTGTACATAGACAACTTTAGCTGGTACCCGAAATACTACCTATTATTGACTAAAATTATGATAAGATCTAATCTAAAAATATGAATACCTCACTAAGTATAATATATCTAACAAGTGTATTAGACAGGGTGTGTCAGAATTAAGCAAAACACTTTTAAATATATGTATATGTATACCAATTAACATTTATAATTCCAATTTTGAAATAAAAAATTGCAATTCAAATGTGAATAATAAAACTAAACAGGTTCACGTAATTCGTTATAGCCTCTCACATTGTGTTCTACAAGTTTCATTCCAAGAACATATTCAGATCTTATTCTATTGTAATTTCGCTTTCAGTGTCTTCAAAATTTACCAGTTTCATTAGGGGTCTGAATTAATTATTTGCGAGCAAGATACTTTTGCTCATGATTGATAGAATATTGTTATAATCTGTGTTCCAATCAATTTGTAGCAATGTGATAGCTTCCAGTTACATTGGACACTCCATCGTGAGAAATGAGGGGTTCTTTCTCCTATGATAGCATGTTCTATTCTAGAATGAGAGAGATGTACCTTTCTGTGTTCAGTTTGACCAAACAATGTATGAATACGTGACGAGATCTTCCAATACCTTCACTGAATCCATAACCTACACAGATTGTGCATATCTTGATGTCTCGTGGCAATCCTTCTCTCGGCTTAACTTGAGGTTCTCCAAAATCGATAATGCTGATGGATCATTACTCGCTTAATGTTAAATTTCTTCTTATATGTGTAGACCAATATGAGAGGAATCTCTTCCGCTTTCTCATTCAGCATATAACAGCTATCTCTCTCATGATGGATGACAAACTCATGACATTTCATATTATTTTTAATGGATTTATTCTCAGTTTGTCTTTCTTCACTCAATACTGATAAGTTTTGTTAACGCCGACTCCTGCATTCATTTGACATAGAAATTGGAATGGGTTTCGGCTCTACTTCACATATGTGTTTTTGCTCGGTTATTTTATCCGCACGCTTCAGTTACAGCTTAGTCCTGGTTTATCATAAAATGAACCAGTCTCCTTCAAATTTGTAACAATCTTCTATACAGTTGATCAATTAATTACCAACTTCTTGAATAGTTTAGTCACTTACTCTTTGAAGCTTTATCATTATGTTTCAATATATTGCGGTGAATTGTGAAATTCAAATCTAAATTCCTGAGTTAAGAAAATTAAGAAATTATCTTCAACATAATATACGTTTTATTGTATCAACTTAAATTGTTAGTACGCAAATGTTTACCTTTTGATTTTGCAGTACACTGTGGAATATGGAGAAAACACAAGTATTATATCTTGCTATTTAAAACTATATATCATCTCATTGTCTTTGAAACACATACATTTTATTTATATATATGAAGCATTAACAATATCATTACATAATTACATCCGATATCCTTAGCATTTTCCATATTTCTTCATACCAAATTAATTTAATATTCGCACCCTCTTGTTCTCATTTCACTTTCATTTGACGCTGCCATAAAAGTGGTTCACTCGCTGAAGCTATAATAGTTAATTGGTTAGGAGATCAAAACAAGAGACAGAAACTTGAAAACACGCTAATTTGTGAACTTTGCGAATATCTCAAACATTTTCCAAAATTTGTCTGAAAATTGTTCAAATGAGGATGTATTAATGAACAAATAGCGTGAATAATTAAACCCATTATTATATATTGCCGAAGTTAAATGCATTCGAAATTATTGATAATATTTATATAATATCGATTATTATTCCTTAAACTACTATTTTTTATTATAATGACACAAATTATTATTTAGCACAAAATCAACCAGCTTACATTAATGTATGAAAAAATATTGAAGTTTATTATCATATAGACGATTTCGAATAATTTATTTATTATAATATAGAGGAACAATAACTGTATCTAATAATTCATCATCAAAAAAGAATACGAATATGTTGTATTTGTTATATAAGATGACGTTCCTTTATCTTCATCTTTAATAGAAAAGAAATAGTTCCCACTCTCAACATTCTTGTATGTATAATCATATGTGTTAATGAACTCAATCCCAATGATTCTTCATATATTTCATTTTTTAAATTAAACTGCACTATGAATGATTATTAGAGAGAAATGAATTCAAATTTGTGTGGCATAACATAATTATAAGTAAAGCATATCCTTTATCACACTTCAATGCATCACAAAAATTTGAACTTAATAATATTGAGAGTTTAAAACTCTAAATGAATATGTTAAATAAATATTTATCGAGGAATACTTACCTTTTTTTCAAATATTAATTTAATATAAAAATAAATGTTAGCTTTAATTTCACTAAATATATGGCTTATTGATTGAAATGATTGAATTTAAATTGAATAACGGTGAAGTGGTAAAACAAATCTTTATTATGATATAAAATCGAAACTGTAAACTCAGCAAGCTAAGTAAGCTGCTAAACTAAGAAATCTTACTCAACTGATCAATTCATAATATATCCTATAGGTTAATATTTCTGCGTGTATCTATGTGAGTTGAAGACCTAATTAATCGATCTTCCTGATGGAATTGTGACAAGAAATACGTTTGATGATATTGCTGTGGATTCTTTAAAAGTGACCTAGAGAAATTAGCAATCAGTATCTGTTGCTGTTGAGATTTTATCTATCCTAGAATCTAAACAAATGAGAAAGAATTTCTACAAAAAATTTAAAATATTGAATAAATTATCAAAAGTGCATTTAATTGACAAAATGAGTAGCAGAAAACCAATTAAATTAGCTGAAATGTTTCTCAATTGAACTTTCAAATCAAATTGAGCCTTCATGAGCTAAAAAATTTATTGTAATTTCTTTTATCAGATTATGTAAATTATTAAAATATTAAACTACGAAATAATATCATCTAAATTAATAATGTAATTTTTATAATATAGATATAAAATTGAATTCTCATAGCGCTTCATTTTGATTAGTTAATCTCCAATATTACGATGCAATTTATGATACCATTTAGCAATGTGTTTTTTCTTTTATTTGAGATTTAAAAAATTATCAATGGCATTGTTGTTCCGGGAAAAGTAATCCAAAATAATCTTCAGTTAATAACTTCATTTTAATTACAATGAATAATGTGAACTTTACTTGATTTGATTGTATGAGAAAACGTGTTGGTTATAATTGATATTGATATTAGTAAATCAAATGACTTCTATTCACCCTTAATGCTGAGTTATGGTAGATTATTTGAATGCGTGTAGCTTTAATTCATTTTTATTATTTTTCTGATAATAATAGAATATTTCATGGTAAGCGTGTATTTATGCAATTGAGTAGTTATTGCAATTTTGTGGTAAATTTGTGGTTTTCATGTCCAGATAGAATAAACTTACCCGAGTGAGCTACCCATTACGTTAATTGTATTGATTTATGGATGGCTAACAATCTTTGATTGCTTCCATTAGTTTGGGATGTCCTATTGGTTTAATGATAATTGTAGTAATTATTAGAAATGGTTTGGTAGATGGTAGGAGTGAATGTAAAAGTAATTTTCACTCTAATAAAGATGGTTTTGGCAATTATGGCAAGGTTCCGAGGTTTTAACATACCATGCGCAATCGACGATTCTAGATAACGGTTATTATCACCTTCTTTTTTCATCATTACCATCATCATCATCAATGCCTTTTCATCCCTGACCGGGATTATTCAAACTTCCCCCTGGTGTCGGGCCATATTGACCACGGATTGCCCCTCCCTACAGCTCTCACACTGTTTCCTAGCTCCCAAGTAATTACCACCCCTCCCACGCCCAATTCCTTCCCCACATAACCTCATATGTATAGAATAGTTTCCCTTAGTGGGCCGTGTCCAACATACACCACATCCAATAGTCGCCTCTCTCAATAATCTTCTCCAAGAGAGAACGGTCTTACTGTTTCATGCCATTATCTCTCCAGAGCCATCTAGCCTTTTATACCACCCCAACACCACCGCCTCCACCACCCAGGTAACAAAAAATTATTCCCGGGATATTCCGGGGAAATTCCCTGGGATTATTCCCTGGATATCCCCAGTGTTATCGAGGGGATGCTCTATTTTAACTTTTTTGCGATATGGGGATATCCCCAAATGATATCGAAGAAATAATGATGGAATTTAAATATATTATTCCTTGAATATTGCCTCGATATCAAGGGAAGGGCAAGGAATATCGAAATTATTATTCCCTCCAAAACAAGGGAATAAAATTGGGATAAGGAGGGGATATTCCCTCAATATCGAGTAGATCAAATGGGAATATTCCCTGAATAATCTCTGGATATCTAGTATAGAGGAAGGATATAAAACGGATACCAAAATTGGACGGCAAATATACAGAGTGTCCTAACCCACACATCAGGGGTCAAAACTGGCAGAGTGGCTTAACTGATTATTTGGCTCTAGGACAACTGCCATGCGGACAACTGCCATGCGGATAACTGCCATGCGGACAACTGTCATGGTGGACAACTGCCATGCGACAAACTGCCATGCGAACAACTGCCATGCAATATATGTATTATAATTTTATTTTGGGTGAATTGTAATGCACTTGTAAACCTAACATTTCTTGGAATTAATTTGACGTGAGAATATTATTATTTTAACCTAATATTTTAGTATAAAAATGTTAATTGTATAGTAAGAAATTGTGAATGAAGAAGCATTGAAATTAATACTGAAGTAATACTAGATTTCTTTCTTTGTTACAATCATTTTCTTTCACATTTTACGCCTTAAATAATCAAATGATTGACAAAAAAATTGAAATCTATGGATACAAAACTTTTTTTCAAACATTTCAGAATACAAAGAATAGCACAAATATAAGCTTTACAGGTTAAAATTTTCAGTGAGTGTGGTTTTGCATCTTACTATTACTATTTAAGAGTTGCTTTCACACAACACTGGGCTTACATGAGTTAACTAAAATGTTGATTTGTTATTAGTATATTAACAAATTAAATAAAACATAGTTCAGTAAAAATTCTTCTTATATTTTGACACTTTTCAAATACATATTTATATGACATGTTTCTGATCGGTGGGAGCTAGAAACAAAGAAACTATAGAAAAACAAATTCAAATTTCAAAGTTACTGAGTAAAGTGTTCTTTGTAAGAATTTTTTAAACATAGAAATAATATGAATACTACTTCAGTTTTTTTTTTTTTAAAGGCCCCCTGCCAGAAGAAGCAAACCTTCTTTAAATAATTTAAAAAAAAAGCAATTATCTTTATTAAGACAATAAACATTAAAAAATGAAAGATAAGCTTCTCTGCTCTATGACCATGGCTCCGACCATCGTCAATGGTAGTGGCCTCCAACCGACTGTGAGGTGCCTATAGCAGGTCACAGGGCAACACCCAGACTGCGGTCATCATACTTCTCCTTGACTGACGTCAGGATACTGAAAGCATTGCCCCTCTGAACTGCCAAACCAACTCTCTGCTCTAACCAAAAGGTATCTCTCACATCATCAGTGACGTCGGTAATGCGACGTCCGATTTCAGTAAGGAGTGCGCCTGTCGTTTCACCATAGCTATCTGCCGTTTCCACCGCTATGGGTTCGAACCGATATCGAATGCCAAGAGCCGCATATTTGCGTCGCTTCCTCCCCTCCACCTCCTTGGCTGCGCTACCAGGTGACAATGCCGAGTCGATCAAGTGAGACGCCGCGTAAGTGTCTACACATGTTGCATCCCAACAAAGACACCTCCCATCTGTAAAAGGGAAGACTGAGATACCATCAGGCCGCTTACCATCACCCCTATCAACCCCCAGAGGCTCAAGCACTGAAGGGATACCAGCCAAAATCAAAGCTCTTCTAATAACATCATTCAGGGCTGCATGTCTCGGATGGCGTCCAGCACTGTAGCAACATGATAGACCGTGAAGTCCCCTTGAATCCACCCTCTGGCCGCATCGGCACACGTGTGGCTCACAGATGTCCGGACCAACACGCAGCGCAATCGCGACCCGAAAAGACCCTGCGTCGAGTAGCGTTCCAAGTGTAGGAATTGGAAGCGCATGTAACCAAAGTCCGCTCTCTCTACATGCAGATGCCAGCAAACGTGCCCTAGACAATTGATCAGCCTCCTCGAGCAGTCTGGCCATAGTGGCTACCGACTTAGGGTCATCCCATGACCTCTGCCGACTCTCATTAGCTCCCTCAGCTAAGGCTAAACCCTCACTTTGCCATTTCTCCACTGCTGCTCCAAGCTCTCGGTCATCCCCAATCTGTGTTCTGCACAGAATGGATCTAACCAAATCCTCGGAAATGAATGCGGGTAGCGCAATGTCCTTAGACATCCTGATTCCTAACCCCCCATACCGTAAGGGCAACGATGCCTGCACAAGTGAGTGTCCCACAAACTTAACGTTGGTAACCATCGAAAGGGCTAATACAATGACCCTGTCGAACTGTGAAAGATCCTCACTATTCCTGTAAGCTGGTGAAGCACGTAGGATATATTGGAGCTTAGGCAAGGCAAAACAGTTCTTGAGCAAAGCAAAAGCTTGATGGTTCTCAATCAGTTTCAACCTTGACGAAAGCCTATCCAAATCCTCCCTCTTCTCAGCAACAGCTGCTGGTATGCCCCTCTCCATGAGTGGTGCTCCCAGCAAGCTTAAATCTTCCACTGGAACGACCCTCAATCCTGGCATCAACCCCTCAAATAGATTCCTCGTAATTATTGATTCTTCCTCAGAGTATTCAGCAAAATCAGCTCACACTTCTCTCGGTTGATATCCAGTCCCACTTCAGCAAGGTCATTGATTAGACGCTGCAAACAAGTGAACACCTTTTCAGGTGAATCTCCGATTGTCCCGTCATCGAGATACCAGACATTCATCTCTGTGTCCACCCTTCGCGTTATCTCATCAATTCCCAAAGAGAAGAGAGCTGGACCGAAAAGGTCGCCCTGCTGTAAACCCGTAGCGGATACGAGGTTTGTCTCCCTATAAAAAAGTGTTGTTGGACCAGAATAAGCCTGCCAAATCAGTCTATAAAGCCCCTGAGTCCTTTGTTTAGCCGCATTCAGGAACACATCTCGTCGTAGGCTATTGAAAGCATTGGCCATGTCAATCTTGAAAATAACCTTTTTACCTTCTAACCCAAGATATCTGCGAGTGGCATGAGCTGCCGCTTCGCAGCCACATCGAGTTGAAACCTCTAACTGTATAGGGCGCAAGGATTCTCCAAGACTAGATATCATGGGACGTGATCCTACTTTCACAGACAAACGTCTCAAAGTGTTCCCTACAGAAATAGGACGCACGCCTCCGTCCTTTTTCCCCAAAGCACTCAAAGTGGCTCCATAGAATATCGGTCTAGCAAATTCTGGAACATCCCCCTTCAAAATGAGGTTAACGAACATCGTTAGGGTGGTTAGTAACCTGTCGCCTGCGTCAGAAGCTTTACGGGAGACAAGAGACTGCAGGTGACACGGACGTAACCCATCGGGACCACCCGCTGAGCCTTTCCTGAACGAAGACAAAGCCTTTCTGATGTCTTCCTCACTGGCAACGTGCGGCTGGCAGTCATCCCCTGGCCCTGCAGGCAACAAGAGGTCCTCAGGAGCAGGAGGGTGTTTCCGTTGGAGAGCTGTCAAAGTTTCGTCATTTTCAGGCGAAATCTCCGACGACGAAGCCAACAGACGCACTGCTCCGGTAATGACAACTTATCCGACACACGCTTCCCCAGTTGAACATCCTTATTCACTGTTCCCACACCAAAAGAGCCCTCCTCCGGAATGATTAACAGGTGCTCTTCCATGAAAGACGCGACCTGTCTTTTCACTTCCGTTGTTAAGGAAGTATTCCGTTTTGCTTCCGAACTGCGTTGTCCGGGACTCCTGAGAGTCCAATAGCAAAAGCTCAAGAGTCTACCCCACGCAATGGGGGTTTCCTCCTGAATTACTCTTTCAAGTAACTTTTGCAACGCGTCCGCTACGCAAAAGATGGCTCCTTTAGGGACTATCCTCAGTACTTTCATGCTTCTACGGCACCGAGAGATGTATGCCTCCAAATCAATCGTCGCATCTGTGGTGGGCTGTGGTATTATTACCCCCCGCCCCAGACACGACTCACATGACCATCGAGGGATAGCATCTGCTTGGCGCCTAGACAGACCCACGCAAGAGAGGTGAAAAACATCTCTTCAACAAGTGCACACAACAGTCCGCTTCCTGATGTTAATAAAAGAACATGACACACAACGGTCTCTTTCTGCCATATGCTCACTAGTGGGTTAAGGAAGTTTTCAGCTGACCTGATTGTACACGTCCTACCGACTAAACAAACTGATTGACTGCCTGTCACCCAAGCGCGCCGCGAAAAGCTAAAGAAGAGGAAGCTAGGTGTCACAGCAGGCAGAAAATGATAACTAGGGCAGCATAAACAAAGCGCTGAGCAAGCAGAAACAGAGGTGAACAGGTACTTACAGCCCATCAGAAAATCAAGGTCGCAATCACAGCGCAGCAGTACACAACCTACTGTGATGGCTGCTCTAGGCTAACTTTCTAAGTTTCTAATCCTAAATATAGCAAAAACATTTGTTTTTACAAATAAAATATATTAATTAACCCAATAAAAATTCTTGAATAGTAAAATGCAAAAATCACACTCACTGGAAATTTTAACCAGTAAAGCTTGTGTTTGTACTATTCTTTGTATTTTGAAATGTTTGAAAAGAAAGTTTTGCATCTATAGATTTTCCACTTCTTGTCAACCATTTGATTGTTTGAGGAGCTAAATGAATGAAAAAAGAAATGAATTTAGTATACTCCAACTTTAAATTCTGAATCTACCGTCAATACTAATTTCTATACTTCTTTATGCACAATTTCGGACTATACGATTAATATTATAAATAATTATTAGGTTAAGATAATAATATTCTTCACATCAAATTAATTCCAAGAAATGTTAGCTTTACAAGTGCATTACAATTCACCCAATATAAAATTATAATATATTGCATGGCAGTTGTCCGCATGGCAGTTTGTCACATGTCAGTTGTCCACTATATGGCAGTTGTCCGCATGGAAGTTTGTCGCATGGCAGTTGTCCACTATGGCAGTTGTCCACATGGCAGTTATCCGTACACCGATTATTCCACCTCATAGTGGCATAGATCTCTTGGAGACAGAGTGGCCTAATCAGCAGTGCACCTACATAATATTGATTAACAGTACAATCACGAATCACCATAAATAAGAAATAAGATTGGTACCACTGTAAAATACAATCACGGATCACTGTAAATAAGAGATAGGGCTAGTATTCTTGTAAATATCATCGTAAATAAGAGACAGGGCTGGTACAGTTACAGAAAATAAGAGATAGTGATGGTACTCGTCGTTACTACCACCGTAAATAAGAGTTTAGGTTAGAACTCCAGTAAATATCACCGTTAATAAGAGATAGGGTTGATACTCTTGTAACTAATATCGTAAATAAGATATATGGTTGGAATGATGTACTAACAGAGAAAAGAGTCACTGTGCTGATGTACTATCAGAGAAAAGAGTCACTGTGATGATGTACTATCAGAGAAAAGAGTCACTGTGATGATGTACTATCAGAGAGAAGAGTCATTGTGATGATGTACTATCAGAGAAAAGAGTCACTGTGATGATGTACTATCAGAGAAAAGAGTCACTGTGATGATTTACTATCAGAGAAAAGAGGTACTGTGATGATGTACTATCAGAGAAAAGAGGTACTGTGATGATGTACTATCAGAGAAAAGACTCACTGTGGTGTTGTATTATCAGAGAAAAGAGTCTCTGTGATGATATACTATCAGAGAAAAGAGTCACTGTGATGATGTATTATCAGAGAAAAAAGTCACTGGGATGATGTACTATCAGAGAAAAGAGTCACTGTGGTGTTGTACTATCAGAAAAAAAGAGCACTGTGATGATGTACTATCAGAGAAAAGAGTCACTGGGATGATGTACTATCAGGGAAAAGAGTCACTGAGGTGTTGTACTATCAGAGAAAAGAGTCACTGTGATGATGTATTATTAGTGAAAAGTAAAAAAAAAACCTTATTATCTATTTCATATATTATTCTTGCATCTGTACCATTGAATTTATCAAATGAAATACTATATGATAACTATAAGTACACAATAGTGGAGTGCAACAGCTTATCGCTGTCATGGAAACTTGCACGTATTTTTGCGGTTATGCCATAGCTAGTCAGTTATCAAGCTTCTATTTTCATAATTGTAAAGTGGCCTAACCAAGTGAGTTTTTCATTTTCAGTATATATGCAAAACGCTGTCGATTAACCCACTCTGCCTATCAAAGCTCGAAAATTCAATATTTTGTGGGTTATGACACTCTGTATATTTGCCCTCCAATTAATATTTGCTAGCATATACTGCATATGTACGTGTACGTTTGGCTTTATATGAATTAGTTGAAAGATATATATTGTTATATATAAATCAAATGGAAAGAAATAGAGAAAGAAATGTAGTGATTTTATCCGGGTCTCGAACCTGCACATTGTTGACATCTGCTTGCAACGCTAACCAATCGACGATCTGGACATAGTAGAAGTAGGATTTTTAATGAACTTTATGCAATATGATAACTCAAATGTATCTTAAAGTTATCATCGATAAATATAGTTTCATATTTCTTAGATTATTTCCTTATTTCTTTTATAATTGTTTCTTTTATATTTTTTAGAGAATCAACAATTTTTCCTAATTCCTGTAATATTCCCTCGATATTAGTAGGAAAATAACTAAATTTTAGTAATTCCTGGAATATTCATTCGGTATCCTTAGGGGATCAACAAATTTTCACTAATTCCAGGAATCTTCCCTCGATATCGTTAGGAGATCAACTAGTTTTTAGTAATTCTTGGAATATTCCCTCGATATCGTTAAGGGTTCAACTAATTTTCATTAATTCCTGGAATATTCCCTTGATATTGTTAGGGATCAACTAATTTTCAATAATTCCTGGAATAATCCCTCGATATATTTAGGGGAACAACAAATGTTCTCTACTCCTTGGAATATTCCCTCGATATCATTAGGGGATCAACTCATTTTCACTAATCCCTGGAATGTTCCCTCGATATCATTTTACGATTGCGAATAGTGGGGGAATATATAGATATCGAGGCAATATTCCGGGAATATCTCAATGTTACCTGAGCAATCTGTTATTCCCCAACTTCATCACATATCCAATGATCCATTGTCCAATCCTCTCCAATACCCTCTTTACGATCTTACAAGCCACACTCTTAACTCCCAATACATTTTTAACATCCTGCATGTTCAATGTTCATTCCCCTTTCTTAACACTGTCTCGAAGTCTCCCCATTTCTGTCGTTCCACACAAATCTGTAACACCTATTCATCCATGAATGAATTCTCTTCACCTCCTTCTTCCACCACACTCTCAACTGACTATCAAAAAGCAACCCGCTCTCCACGCACGCCTCCACTACTATCGCATGCCACCACTTACTCATTCTGCTGCCCATCAATCTTGGCTTAACGTTTGCCCACAAACCACTCGCACTTTTTACTTGCATGTCTCTATCCTATTTCGATCCCACTAATGACCCAAGCATCCTTATCTCATTCCCTTCATATATTGCAAATATCAACCATTTTTCTTTTGCCTCATTGTGACTCTCCTCAAGCTTCTCAATTACCCCTTCACCGCAGCCACTCTCTCCTCCTGCTCTCCCACATCCTCAACCAGAGTTGTGTCATTTGCAAACAGCAGTTCACTCACTCTCTCCTAACTCCCATTACCAGCAATAGTGCTTCCTGGTACCCATTTCCACTTCACCCCCACTACATGATCCTCCCCCACCCTTGCTGCTCTGGCCTTCCCAGCCTGCCTCATCACAGCAGCATGATGGTATATGTTGAAGATGGTAGGGGAGGTAGAGCAGCCCTCTCTAAGTTCTCTTGCTTGGACCCATGGGTCACTAAGCCTCTCTCTCTTTGTTTTACCCGATATTAGTATCATTGCATTAATATCATTTCCTCTGTCGTGCCTCAATATGTAACCTAAATTTTTAACACGGTTTCAATACTTAGGATGTAATTTATTTGTACACTGTAGTAAAATTGTTTAATTATTTACAGAATCAGTCTGCAACTACTTCCTTTTTTTCCCCCACCGGAGCAATAGGCTACACATAAGTTGGGCAGAACATTAGCATAATTAATAACAGTGTGATTAACCAATAGCAATTACTATATGTATCATTCCAGCTATTAACTTGGCTATTGATAATTTACTAAATAAGTGAAAATTCAACAATCTAATTTGGTAACAATTGAAATTGAAAGAAAATTCAGTACAAAATAAATTATATGATCACTAAAATATATAAAAATGAATGTTTTGAATTTATTCTGTGTCAATTTGATGGAAGCTTAATATTCAAATGAATTCCCTTTGAGTTAATATAGTTAAAATATATTTTTAATCGTTTTAAAATAGATATTACTTACAATAGGAATCATCATTATTAATTGCATTCCTGAATATCAAAATTCCAATTTTATTCATGACACTAATTTCTGTTTATTTCTGGAGATGACATTTGTACGCTTCAGTTCCGTTCCTTATTATCTTCGATTAATTGGGAATTCTGTCGATGGAGAAAAAGATAGCAGGCAATTTAGGACCTACAATGGTATCCAATAATTTGCTCTGCTTGAAAGAAAATCGATGATGAATTTATAGGTTTTGAAGGTAGCCTTGCGCATGGTAGTATAAGAAATATGGATTTACGTAATTATACGCGTTAATAAAGTTTATTTTATCGCAAATCTCAATTTACAGTTGAAAAATATTGTATATTTGTTTCCAAATTGATTTTTTCCTTATTATAGTATCGCAAAAAAACATCACGTTCTTGACTGTATTATATTTTTATTTGCTATTGGTAATTTTTATTATTCATCATTTTTCGCAAATCATCACAATATTAATGATTGCTCTTCAATATGAGTTCTCCTGGACCATATCAATGAAGCAATATTAAAATAAAATATATTTTTTTTCTTTTGATTACTCTCCATTCTCCAACTTCCTGATTCAAAATTTCTATACTCAATCATATAGTCATGTATAATCAGCTAATTATTTCATGAGGCATATTTTCCTTTTTCTGTTTTATTCTTATTCATAATTGATTTAGATGATAGTTTAGTAAAGTTTTTCATAGCGATTCAGATACCGGAAATGAAAATGATAAGATGATTCAATTTTGATGTCTCAAAAATCGACATTGATTTCATTTATTCAAAAAGTTTCTATACATCATAAAGATATTCAATTGTTATATATTTAATCGAATGATAAATATTGTACACTGATTATGTTACCGGAGATTTTATCTAATACATTTATATTCCCTCACATCAAATTGGTAAAAGATCTTTGAATTGTTAATGAACTGGTATTTGGAGCATCCACTTGACCAATTATTACAATTTATAAAGTTCAAAAGGATAAAATGAACTGTGTGGTGATACCGTAGTCCATTCAAATATAGTCAATTAGTTTAGGTTGCAATATTTTATTTAATTGCCGAATTTTTAGTGTATGTTTTGATTAGTTGTTATTATTGATATAGTTCTCCTTATTATATTTGTTCGTTTTATGATAGTTTAGGCTTATAGTTTCATTTGATATAATAAATAAATATTGTAATAGTACAGAGTAACTGGCATACGAACGTTGCCAGGTATTCAATTGCGCTTAGATTATAAAAGGCTAAAAGCATTGGCTTTTCTGTATCACCCTCTTTAACTCTCATAATTTCATAGAGCCACGTTGCTACTTTACACGGGCTCTTGCATCAAACTCACAATCCAACCAAACAATTATATTCCCTTATTATGGTAAGTTATCCAGTAGCATTTATTCATGATATTGATATAGCGTAATGTTGAAAGAATTAAGATTACTGTGTATTAAACTTCCAAAGCTATTTTTTAAATTGCAGGTTTCAGTCGAGACTACTTTTAGTGAGGAACCTACCTTACTACCTACCTACTTCGCAGTACCTTCCAGGTGGTATAAGAAATGACGACAAGTTGTTTTGGTAGGCAAATAATGGTAGGCAAATATGTCATCATTATTCAGCAATACGGAATTTCATTTATTTAGGCACATTTTCTTGTTTTAATATTTAATTACTAAACTATTTGTGTGTGTTTCTTTAACATCGGTTGGTAAATTTACACTTAAACATATATAAACTAAAAGTGATTAAACTATTAAAAGAAAAAAATTAAATTAACTCTTAACCTAACAATAATATCAATCCAAATCTCACTTTAATAAAAAGTAAACAGTGTATATCACTTCAACTGTTTAACAATTTATGAATATTAGTTAGTCATAATGAGTGAATTATATCTACTTATTATTCCCTTCACTCACTGCTTATTACGCATTTAATTATTCCTCTTTTAATTGAAACAAATCCAATAGAGTTAGTTAAATTTTTAATTAAGCAAAATTGACAAACTTTAGAACTAAGAGTTTTATGTCCACATAGAATATTTGGGCAGAACTCCAAATACATATGTGAATAAATGGTAATCAACTTATAATGTATATAAGAAAATTAGACATTTCATACCATGGAAATTTGAGATATATTTTTTCGATTACATTTTATGATAAAGCATCATTTACTAACTCAATCAAAAAATTAATATATTGTAATAATTGCCGGTTATTATAAAAATGAACGTATTTTCCAGTTACTCATTTTTTTGCATTTTCGAATATAATTATGTATATAATATATACGTCAAAATATGGATTCATAAAATCAATGAATGAATAATATCTTATTTATGTTAAGTTTTCTGAGAAAAAAATAAAAAATTGAATAAATCGAGTTTGACATTTTCGGGTCTAAATGCATTTCAAAATAATTTATTTATTGTTGATGTACTCATTTATTCATCAAAATTCTTTATTAGTCCATTTAATATCGGATTTCCTACAACAATTAGAGGAACTGTCTGATTTGATTGATAGACATATGTATTTCTATATTAAATTATATATGTATTGTTTAGGCTGGTCGATTCAATTTCTAATAATTTTTCTACTAGTAGTAAATATCACGAAATAATCTTAAAATATTGTTTCCAACTAAATCTGGTATAATAAGAAATAACTCCTACTTCACTATGCCGAAAAGTTAGCATTGATGCATATTGAGTTAAGTATCATCGAATTGATTTAATTAAGTGTCAAAATGAGTCACAAGAAAATAATTTAGCTGTCTTATTATTTATTAAAAATTGTTTGATCCATCAACATAATTTATATAGATTGCTATACGAAGATCATCTCATAATTCGATACATGCTGTAAGAAAAGATAAGACATAAAATAAACAGGTAACAGTCAAAAAGAATTATTGGAAGTCTGGCCATGTTTAATACCATTTTATTTCACGGAAATGTCATGATATTGGGTAGAGACAACCAACAATAAGACGTTACAAATAAGAAACAATAATTCTAAGAGATTATATAAAGATTTAATGAGCATATCCATTATCAGAATATTCTAATGAACACAAAGTATAGAGAGCTTCTATCTATATTTGATTTACAAATTGATGAGTCGACTGAAGAGGTGGGAGACTGAGAGGTCTGACATATAGTCTATGCAATATTAAAATATAGCGTATCAAGCACTGTATTGACTGTATAAAATATTATCCGATTTTAGGTAAATTCTTAATTTTTCAACTTATTCTCTGTTTTAAGTCGATACAGAGAAAATTATAGTCTTTTTTCACGATTAGGAAAGTGTCCTCAAAATATGTTTGCTCTCGAACACGATTGGTCATTTATTACGCACTAGAACCTGAGTGGCTGAATATTTTATGTTCACCATCAAATTCATTTGGAAAGAACTTTCAAATGTTCTATATTTATTTATAATGTTCTCTTGGATCTTTTATTTCTAAATCAAGCGAATGAATGGCTGAATGACTACGAAGGAAATTCGAGAAAAGAGGTCCCAAGTGAAGATTCTCGTCGAAATAAATTTAACGGAGAGGAGACTTCTATTGTGAGACGATTTTCCTTTATGCTCCGCGCACATCAAAAGCGAGAGAGCAAGAGAGATTGCAAGATTGAACAACACGTTAACATGGTAATACTATCTAGTGCGCACACTGGAAGAGAGTCCGAAGAGAGAGAGAAAGATTGAAAAATAGACAAAGAGTGAAATCGCTTCTCAGATGATATATCGCCAATCTATCTTCAAGTTGACCACTTCCAGGCGGCTAACATAACCGTTCCGAGCCGTTACAATCGTGTTAGCTTCTAGTGTAGATTAAGAAACGAGGGAGAGTACACGTGTGTGCGTCGCTCTCAGACCTGACTGAGTAAGTTGAGTAACGGTTCTCGTTAGCACAACAGCTGATATTAACTTACACATTATTCTTCAAAATACTTTAAGTATCTGATCATTTTGCTTAATAATTTTCTCATCTATGGACATTTAACTGATGTAAGAAGATTAATTGATGAATATTTAGGCAACAGATGCAATGTTAATGACTTAAATAAGCGTTTGGTGGAGCGCGTGCTAGATGCGTGCACTCTTCCTCGTTTCTCAAACGTCACTGGCCGTGTGCGAATGCTCCCTGAACTGTCAGTCTGTTGCTAGGGTGACGTCATATGTGTGCTGTGACGTCACCACACGACACAGCGGAACAACAACAAGACGCCAAGGAAGCTGTTTTGACTGAAGCGAAGAGAGACAAGGAAGCTCACTTGACTAATTGCTAACAACAAGGTGTTAACACGATGGTCCCGCTTATACGTTGTTGGTAAGCCGTTACACCACTTCCTTCTACTAGTAGTTCAATGACCACTTCAGTGTGCTATCAGATTTCACACGGGTAGGTGCAACATCATGCACGCTCCGCTATGGAACGGACATGCGTACAGGCACAGGAATTCATTGCTATTAATAAATCCAATTTAATCTGCATCAGTCGCCGTAATAGTTTTCAGAACAAAATTTATTCTGAGTTAAGCCTTCCTTACTTATTATTTTTGTAATATTATTTGAGTTAAAAATTGGAATTGTAGCAATTCATATTGTAGAACTTAAAAAAAGAACCGTGTTCTATACTGCTTATTAATTTGTTCTTGAATGTTATTACAATAATCCATTGTATTTTATGTGTTGGACTTTTATGTGAGCTAAGTAGTTCAGTATAATTATAAGTTTATTTTTTAATGCGTTTCAATATCCTTGTAAATTCGGAAATTAATTGCAATTTTATTGAATTATAATCTTATTTTCGAATGAAACTGACCAATGTTTTTATGGCCGTTCGAAATTAATTAATTACCACACTACCAAATAAATGGAAAATTTAATTGTTGAGAATACTTAGACTAATTACATGAAAAATAAGGAATGAAAAGAAGTTAATAATGAAGATGATTAATTGAGACAACCATAACAGAACCTCCTCGCACCAGAGTTACAAGCTAACTACTCTCTTTTGGTCTGCGCGGGTAATATCTTTCTTTCTTTCTCTCTTGCAATCTTTCTTGCTATCTCTCTTTTGGTGTGCGCGCAGCCTAACTCTATAGGGTCGGACGGGGTATCACCTCGCATACCCTTATAATTTTAAAACCACTTGTTTTAGCCTAAATCAGATTGCACCATTATTTCAAGCATCTTCTTTTCTCCCAGAAACAACGTGGTGCACCATTAACCTATTAGTATTTCTAGAGTTAAGTCACGATGTATGTAGTTCTCTCAGAACGATCTGAAAAAAGTTTGCGCTGGTGATTTTTAAATACCGCTAACTCTCCAATAACTCTAGAACCGAGATATATAGATTCATATAGCTTCAACATGTTAGCACAAACAATAACAGTTTCATTATGTCAAATTTTCTCTTTCTTAGTTTTAACTGATTTCTTTCCACAACCGTGCGCAGTGATACCCCAGATAATTTAGAGGTAGAGGGGTATCACTGCGCATCATTAATAACCATATTTGTATGTAAATAAATATAAAAATTATGAGTTTTTAGATATTAATATTGGCATAAATATTAAATAAAGTGTTATTTAATTATGAATTTGATTAACAATATTCTTACGATCCTAGTAGCTATGCTACTTGATGTGGGGGTGTAAAGATAGGGAGAGGGGGTATTTAAATGAGGGGTGAGAGGTTATTGAATTAAATATTGATTAACAATAAACGTACGATCGTATTATATTATTTGATTGAAGTAGTTAACTAGTTGCGTAAAATTTAAGTGTTAAATTTGTTGAAGATTCATTAAATGTGTGTTTAAAAAGCAAGGGACAAGTATTGGGGAAAGGGCATGTAGAGAGGGAAACACAAACGTTTAGATGAGGGGGAAGGGGATTAAAATGTGGGAGAGGGGAAATAGATGGGGGAGAGAGGGAAATAGATGGGGAAGAGGGGGATTTAAATGGGAAGAGAGTGAAATTTCGCAGAGGAGAGAGTGTGATTAAAATGGTAGAAGAGGGGGATTTAGAGCTAGGAGAAGAGAGGGGTATTAAGATGGAAGGAGAGGGATAATTAGATGCAGAAAGAAATGAGTTTAGATAGGGGGAGGAGGGGCATTAAAATGGGGACAGGAGGTATTTAGGTGGGGGAGAGAAGTGCTATATTTATGCAATGCGCAGTAATACCCCTTCATGTGCGTAGTGATATCCCGATGCACTCACTAAAAGTAACGCACAAAAAAAATGCCAATAAGTATTTTATTTATTTAGCTATTATTTCGAAACTGGTTTAGAACCATCCTCGTTCATGACCATTTCGTCACGAGAAAAAATTTTCTATCGTACCTTTAGTTTTCGAGTAAATACAGAGTTTGCGGGATTGTGCGCAGTGATACCCCGTCCGACCCTACATTCAATAAATCGAAAAATGTGTACTCAATCGTATTTCATTTTTGGGGTATTACGAATATACCAGCTTCAAAATTTAGATATAGTAAAATATTAATTTTGAATGAATATTCTTTTTTATCAAAATAGACACTCAATAGCTATTTAAATATAAGTATAAAATGTTTATGTTATTTATTTCATGAATAGCTAATCTCAGGTAATCAATTACAAAGTTAACATATTTTTTTTTGTAATGGGTTATCATAATTCATAGATTGAAATATAAACTTTTTAACTAGTGAAACTTGAGTTATTATTATGATTTTCAAAATAATCTACAATGAAATTTAGTTTCTCACTCGGAGGTTGGTTGGTTTAGTTTACATAGAAGAAGCGTGCGTAGTATTAATTCATTTTTCACAGCAAGAAAATTTTGACATGTATAATGTGGTGTACGGACAACTGCCATGCGGACAACTGCCATGCGGATAACTGCCATGCGGACAACTGCCGTAGTGGACAACTGCCATGCGACAAACTGCCGTGCTGACAACTGCATGCCATGCAATATATTATAATTTTATATTGTATGAACTGTGATGCACTTGTAAACTTAACCTTTTATGGAATTCATTTGATATGAAGTATATTAGTAACTTAATTTAAAAATAAGTATAATATTAATCGTATAGTCCGAAATTGTGCTTAAACAAGTATAAAAATTAATATTGACAGTAGATTCAGAATTTAAAGTTGAAGTATACTAAATTCATATTTTTAAAATCATATTTAACCCATTTATCTCCTTAAACAATCAAATGGTTGACAAGAAGTGGTAAATCTATTGATGCAAAACTTTCTTTTCAAACATTTCAGAATACAAAGAATAGCACAAACAGAAGCTTTACAGGTTAAAATTACCAGTGAGTGTGATTTTGCATTTTACTATTTAGGAATTTTGATTGGATTAATTAATATTTTTTAATCGTAAAATGAAGACTTTTCTGCTAGATTTTGGATTAAAAACGAAGTAGTATTTATATTATTTCTATGTTTAAAAAAATTCTTACATAGAACACTTTACTCAGTTACTTTGAAATTTGAATTTGTTTTTCTATAGGTTCTTTGTTTCTAGCTCCCACCGATCAGAAACATGTCTTATAAATATTTGAAAAGTGTAAAAATATGAGAATAATTATTACTGAAATATGTTTTACGAAATTTGTTTATATACTAATAACAAATCAACATTTTAGTTAACTCATATATGCCCAGTGTTATAACTCTAAAATAGTAAGATGCGAAACCACACTCACTGAAAATTTTAACCTGTAAAGCTTATCTTTGTGCTATTCTTTGTATTCTGAAATGTTTGAAAAAAAAGTTTTGTATATATAGATTTCAATCTTTTTGTCAACCATTTGATTATTTAAGGCGTAAAATGTGAAAGAAAATGATTGTAACAAAGAAGGAAATCTAGTATTATTTCAATATTAATTTCAATGCTTCTTCATTCGCAATTTCTTACTATACAATTAACATTTTTATACTAAAATTTTAGGTTAAAATAATAATATACTTCACATCAAATTAATTCAAAGAAATGTTAGGTTAACAAGTGCCTTACAATTGACCCAAAATAAAATTATAATATATTGCATGGCAGTTGTCCGCATGGCAGTTTGTCGCATGGCAGTTGTCCACTATGGCAGTTGCCCGCATGGCAGTTTTCCGCATGGCAGTTTGTCGCATGGCAGTTGTCCACTATGGCAGTTGTCCGCATGGCAGTTGTCCGAATGGCAGTTATCCTAGAGCCGTATAATGTATATATGTGATTTGCTTCTTAGATCTGAAAGTATTTTCGTGTATTGAAATGATTACTAGCTGTAAATATCACTGTTGTCACAGCCAGGTGTCACAGCCAGGTGGACTTCTTGGCTGATGTACGGGTGATTTGTCATTCTATGAACTCACAATTCTAGGTTGAACATTTTTTTTCTAGTTTGGCTGGCAATAAAGAAAGATTTTTTTATCTGGATCAAAAATTAAGTAAATATTCATGATATTATTTGTTTGCAACATATTGATATTTTCCATTCACTGAAAATATTTAGATATAATGTATGTCTAGATTTTAGAATGAATATAATATTATATATATAAATTCTTATGTCAATATTAGATGATTTATTTCCATCATCGGTAAATCAAGAACCACTTCTATTCGCTAATTGAAAACCACGTAACTTTGTCATTCCAACATGATATTTTTTCCTTGCCTTTCTTTACTGAAAGGCTGTTCAATGTCTTACGAACTTCAATCGAGAGTCTTTGTGGTATTAATGGCACTTCAACTTCTTCAAAAGTTAGGCAGTCAGTTTGAAGGCTGCGAATCTTCAATTCTATCCAATTTGATCGAACATACGAAGGATATTCTCTTAGAAGGGAATATATTCGAATGCGAATTAAATTCCACAAACGATTCGATTGATGGCACTAAACAGTATTATGTTTTGATTCTTCCTACGATTGTATCTTAGCAGAAATTTTATATTACAACAAATTATTGGATTCATTCGAAACTATTTTTTTCAGCTGAAATGAAACCCATTTTTTTTTAATATTGATGTTACAAGATTTAAACAAGTGTCATAATCTTCCTATTTCAATAATCTAGATTACATATTCAAACTTTCTGTACATAAAATATTTATTAATTATTCACCAAATTTTGCAAAGAAATTGACAACGCTTAATTCAACTGTTTGGTTAATCGTAAAAAGTGCAACGAAACTGTTTTAAACTGTGATAATCCACGAAGCGTACGAACCTAAAAACAGTGAAGATGAACTTTTTACGCTTTAAGAAATTAAATTCAATTATTGATGCAATTGATGAGAAGAAGACACAAATAAAAATTATTCAAGACGAAGAAAAAGTAAGTTGTATGATAAAATGAAATTAATTAATCGATAATAAAACTTTCAACTGGTCTAAGACTGCGAACAGTCATATTATTTAATGGTTCGAATAAACTGGAAGTATACTACCAGATTAATTCAAATTTATTTCTTACGTATTCTCAGAGAGAGAATTTAACAGCATCTGTTTTTCATAGTTGAGTTTCATATACTGAATTACTATATTACAATTGTATTAAAACATAGTATAAACTAATTAAGTGCAAAATTTATAATAATAATAATACATTTAGTTAAGATTAGTATGAATTAATTGATATTATATTTATTTCTTTCAAAATGAAACTCATTTTCATACCTTGTTGATTTGAAATGAAAATGACAAATTTCCCTTTAAAAAATCGATGTAAATTGTAAAGCCGAAAGCTCGAACCTACAAACTTCAAAAACAGTAATCTTTTGAAGCACATGGGTCAGGTGTAACAATATTTAACAAAGAACTCTATAAGATTATTGTTACCTACTTCGTTTCACTATATGATCAGGCTAAAATTAAACATAGTTTAGCATTGCATGATTTGTCTAAATCACTATATTTACAATTTTTTGAGCAGTTTATTTAATATTCCCTTTCAAGAGTTTTTATTATTTACTTAGATTGTTACTCAATTCTCTTATTACTGTGGACAGAATATTCTTCTTGTTTTAATGGAAAAATATCAACTTGAAAAAAATTACTTGAGGCATCATAATAATTCTATAAATACAATAACACAATCGGAGGTTCATACCATTCACACAAGTATATTTTTGATACCACGGCAATAATACAATGAGTAATTTGGGATATTATTCCCTGGAATGGACAGAAAAAAAAATCCTGAAGACTACTTCAAAAACTCTGACTTGCCTCTGATGAGAGAGAAAAAGAGCAAGAAAATGGCATCAGAGAAATGAACTCTCCAGGTTAAATTATTTGATTTGATTGGATTTATGATGACTAATAGTCATTTTACTCGAATTCTTCAAAAGGAAACACGGTTAAAAAGGATTACAAATTTTTGCATGTTGATTGATGAACTTTAACAAACCTACAATTTCTAATGTCAGTTTGTACAGAGTGACTCAAAAAAACTTACAAAAAAAATTGTGTAAAATTGAAACGAGTATCATATAATAATAATATATCTTAGTTTATTTATGTATTTTTCTACACACAAAGTTCTCTCGTTGAAACAAATGTGCTGCTTTCATAAGATAAGATCTTTATTAAGTTATTAAATGAAAAATAGTATGATGTTTGCATAGAATTGTATTATCACAATGAGTTTTTCAGACAACAACAAATAGAATTAACGAGTAAATCATTTAAATAGCAATCTTCATTAATAATTCAAATAGTGAATGAATGGTCCTACCATTAGGCCGTCAGATTAAATGATTTTTTTTGTCACGTTCCGTTATTTTATATTCATAACCACATCTACTTAATTATTAAGCCCTCAGTTCTAGATCTCATTTTAGTTTGGTTCTCGCGGGGAAAATACATTGTGTGCTGTTAGTTAGCTTCAAACATTCTGTGATTGATGCATTGTTAGAGATTCTTGCATTTTTGAATCAAGAAGTTTCGTTATCGATAGAATTCAATATAGGACAATTTATTTTAATATTTTTAAAATTTAATTGTGACATATTCATGATGTAGCTACCCAAGTGAAAATAGGAGCAGCTTCGAGACAGCGGTTATGCCGATCAGGGTAAGTCATCACGGCAGTCAGGAAGCAACGAGAGCGCAACGTGTTAGCAAAACTGACCGCTTTTGGGGCTAATTCTGCTCCGGTGTAACTGCGCAGTACTACTCTGGGCATGTGCTCCAATTTGCTAAGCGCGCTGCCTAACTGCGGATGCGCGCTGCCTAACTGCGGATGCGCGGCCGCCAGCCACGACTGTAATATTATATTACTATTATAATAGCGTGAAAATCTTAATCCATGTCCCAAGTTTCTAAGCAACAAAGTAACAGATTGTGTTTGATTGCATCAGCTTCAGTTTGTCATATTTATTAGAAAAGAAAAGTTTAGCACAGTATAATAACGGGCATATCTAAAATACAGAACATTGTATAATGTACATATATGGGTTTAGGGATTTGGACATGTGGAATTTGGATGCATTATGCATGTCTGATTCGGTTGCGACTCTAGATTCCGTGGATATTGGTTAAAATTAGAGGTGTGTAACATCTTCAAGTATGTGGTCTTTCCGAGAGAAATAAAACTCGAATGTTTTTTTTAAGATCCGAGAAGCTTTCGATACGATCAGTTCTGTTGACGAAAAAACAACCAAATCTTTATCGGAATTTTCACTCAGATCTAGCTAAATATTTTCTTTTCCTATTTAATCTGATATAATTTGATGAATTTACATTCACCAGTCAGAAGTTTAATTTTGACTGTTTTTTGTGGCATCAATATTAATCTTTGAGTAATTTTAATATGTTGGTACTTAAACATTAATTAATTTCGTTTACATGCAGTTATGCAAGATTGTCTGTAAATTTCGACGATGATATGATATTGTCTTTTAAAATTAATAGTAACAGTGTTTCTTATGAATATTGAAGTAATGCTTCTTATATTCAATGTTATTTTGCGTAAATAAGGGGATATTGCATATATCAAGATAGTTACCAATTTGAATGTTGTGTGTTTATACCCATTCCCCTCACGTAAAACATTCACTGCAATGTAGCATATGTACTTCCATTATACCTGTGACATAATGCGTCTCCTCCATTCTTCTCAAGACAAGTCCTAAGCAGTCCTGCATAAAGATATCCTTTCCAGGGAGTCAGGTACAGGATGGGAAAATTTATGTCCTCTTTATCGGAACTTATGCCACCAATTTTGTAGAGTGAATAACTTAAGGCTTCAGAAGAAAAGGTTTCTTTTCTCACAAAGTGTTATGAGTGTTACTCTTATTTACAGCATTGATTCAGTTTCTTGGAAGTAAATACACTACTATAATTCAAAACTATACTTTGTCATAAATATGAAGGGTATAATGTGACCACGAAAGCATAACCATGAGTAACTTTATCTCATAGATTCTGAAAAAATTCTGAAAATTCTGAAAATATAGATACGAGATGAAAACTTGAAAAATCTAATTTCATGAAAAAACATGACCATGCTCTTTGATATAATAATTATTAGTTAAGTATTTAGCAGTCACTGAATTTTGCAATGCAGTCAGTATTGGGTTTCTCTATTTATGGAAAAGTTCATTTTACTTTCATCCAAAAATAGAATTTTACTGGGAATTCAATTTTTCATTTCATTTCCATTTATTCATTCAATTTTTCATTTCCTTTTTTATCATTTCATTTGTTTTTTTCTTTTTTCTTCGAGATTCTGGTTCAAAATCTCTTTCACTTGTTTTCAGTTTAGTAAACATCAATTTGTGATATGTTTCATGATAGCTGAAACGCTTGGTAATTTACAATTCTAGCAAACCAAATTGGGTAATGATCAATATAACGTTTATTTTAGATCATTTAAGTATTTTAATAACTTTCACATTCATCTTAATTAAATTCAATATCAAGCTTCTTCATTCACATAGTAATATATTAAAATCCAAACATTCATCTGATGCAATGATAATTTATTTAAATTCACAGGTTCTTTTCAATATATCATTCAATCTACTGAAAATTGATTATGTCAGACTGGTTTAATCGTGGATTCATTTGAGCTTTCTAATAAATTATTAGAATGATAGCAGTTACTGTTGAAAGTATTTTCATCCATTCACACCATAACTCTAACTGCAATAATGATCTTCTTTTTCAATTCGATATCCAATCAATAAGTCGCTGAATAACCAAAAGTTGGAATGCGACGAAATATTTTGATGAGGATTCGAATCACAATTTGAAATATTTAATTAATTGGTATTGCATATATGTATGTATATTATATAATCTTCTTAATCAATGTAATAGAATTACTTCAATTTACATACTAACTCCAAAGCTCACCATTTGTTAACTTTTATCAAATTGAAAATTCATGATTATATATTTGTGCAAAATTACCTTCCATCACTATTCACATATATATAATATTATCCTATTTTATCATCATATATAATTCAACGTGTCACAATGATATGTGAAAGTCTGGTAGACTTAATGTAGCTTACAGAATGTGATGAATTGAAATCAAAAAGGATTACAATTCTATTTTCCATCTAAGCAGCTGGAGAAAAAAAGAAACTTCGTCTAATAACCGATTTACTCGTGATGATTTATGACAAATTATCAAATGTTAAACAATTTAAAATAGTGAATATTTTCATTATAAAGTACCTGCTGTATTTTAGCAGCAGTCTTACTAATTTTACTAAACTAATACTTTACTGATATTACTAATACTAACAGTAATATTAGTATTAATATCAATCATATTAATAATAATACTTTATTACTAATACCAATACTTACTAATAATATAATGTCTTACTATAAGTAAGACATTACTATAATCGATCGAAAATAACATGGTAGTAGCCAAAAATATTGGCTATTTTTTAAGATAAATTTCAGAAATCTATAAGTTTTACAATAACAGTAATAAATAATAATTCTATAAAAAAATTTGGTAGCCATACAGTAGATCACTACGAACTTCCTGAGTTACAAACTTCTGATTTATGAACTCCCTCACCTAGAATTTGTTTTAAAATTTTCTTTGTAGCCATTTTCAATGGAAACCGTTTCATTTTAGACTCATTAAAACCAATGTGTATGAAAAATTGATATTTTTGCAGGTATAATATATAGATTTGCTCTTAAAACAATGAATATACTTCAACAGAAGGTTGTTTACTTACAAACTAATTTATTTCCACACAATTAGTCAAGTAAATTCAGCACCATGTTCTATAACCAAGTGAGTAGAATGAACTTGTTTGCAGAGAGACAACTAAACATAATGAGAATGTCCTTTCTGTAAGGGACAAGGCAGTGTGAAATATTGTTTGGCGTCAGAGCTCTGAGTTTGCAGGAACGGTGTGAGAATTCATAACGTATTATGCAGAAAAGGGCAGAGACAATAATTATTATAGTTCTTTTTAAAAATATTGCAACCAAATAATCATTAAAACAACAAAAGTTTTTCATTTATCAGTCATACTTATCTGATTAAGAAAATGTATGTAGAAAAAAACAAGCTTTATATTGGTTTTAACATTAAATACAATTGTGTTATGATCTTATAAAGTAAGAAAAGAATTCTAATTTCCTTTAAACAAAAATGAGAAATGCAATGTGGAAATGACAAACTATAAACATTGTTTTTATAAAAAAATTACATACATATAATTCTAAAAGTATTTTTCGCATAGTGTATAAATACTATTATACACTAAGAATAGCATGAAATATTTTGAATGAAATATATAAAATAAATATTAGAAAAATATTCATTTTATATACGAATAAATCATTATAAATATAGAATATATAGAATATGTTGCGTATAAGCCTGTTGCGACAAAGTTATTCATAACTGAGGCTTCATAAATTATTAAGTATTTTCTTTCCATTGTTATAATATATTATGTTAGAGTAATTACCTCACTTCACTCACAATGACTATAATATTTTGATAACAAATTTAAAGGTGTCACTCTCTGTCGTGAAAATTGTTGTTTGTTTTAGGGACTCTATTTGTCACATCTGTGGAAGCTTGAGACAGAATTTAAATTGGATAAATGCAGATTGAGGGGAAATATACCTCAGGAACATGTGACGGCATGGCACGTGTCCATTATACCTGTAATTCAGAAAACATGTGTATTGTGTAATTACCTAAGCACAGAACAAGGAAATAAATGAATTCAAATACTCATCTTGATATTCATTTACTGTTCATGCGTATAAAAATAAGTTTAAACACATTGAAAAACATTTTTAGTTGAACGCAAAATATAAATTAATTTTAATTATAAATTAATTCGTGGCATTGATAATTATCGATTGAAAGTCACAAAATGAATTACGAATTGCAATATTGGTATGGATTTTCAGTTTGTAAAAATGAATTAAACTATTTGATTGGTGTAAAATATGTGTAACAATTGTATCTATCTTTTTTTGATTTGGGTTTTCGCGCGGAAGGTCTAAGTATATTTATCAGCACAGTGATTCTTAAATAATGTTACTGATTAATCAATTTAGAAACTTTTACATGTGCTCGTGATGTTCATTGTATTGTGATGTAACTACCACACTCTACTGAACAAGATAGTTTCATAGATATTTCAATTTCTTTCAGTCCCCTCAATTTCCTATACTCTTGAGGAACTGATTGGAAAGATTCAAACTCAACGGGAAATCCATAATATTAGAGGTTATTTAAACTCTGCGTTGAAGGTTTTTTCAGATATCAAGCTTTCGATTAGAAAGATATTCATCATCAGGAAAAGGGTGGAAAAACCTGGACCTGACAATGAATTTTATGACCAATGGTTGTATGTTGGATACCGTCTTTCTATTTAAGCTATATATCCTAAAGTTTATTAATATTAATTAACAATCTATTTAGTATTGAGATATGAGACAAAAAATTAGAAAATTTGTTACTAACATAGCTATTGCTTACTACATTAATTCTCTAGAATATTTTTACTTTCTATATATCTATAGGACACACATATGGATCAAGAGGACACACGTATAGCAACAAATGATGTATAGGAATAAAGAAGATAAATATGAATAGAGAACATAAATAGAAACAAGGAGATAAAACACACTTGATTTTGTAACAGATATATAGAAAGTAAAAATATTCTAGGGAATTAATGTAGTAAGCAATAGCTAAGTTAGTAACTAATTTTCTAATTTTTTGTCTCATATCTCAATACTAAATAGATTGTTAATTAATATTAATAAACTTTAGGATATATAGCTTAAATAGAAAGACGGTATCCAACATACAACCATTGGTGATAAAATTCATTGTCAGGTCCAGGTTTTTCCACCCTTCTCCTGATGATGAATAGAAATCTTTCTATTCGAAAGCTTGATATCTGAAAAAACCTTCAACGCAGAGTTTAAATAACCTCTAATATCTTGAGGAACTCTCCTTTTTATGTATTGCATATATTAGAGGTGTAAGTTTGTATGTGTGAAACTACAAATAAATCTGGTAAAGCTGTAAAAAACAAACAATAGCAAGAGATTCATCTGCATACCATGTACGGTTTTTTATAGACAGAGGCACTAGAAATAAATATCTTTGAGAGAACGTCAGCCGTCCTTTATAATACCTGATGTTTGCCTTTGACTCAAGGGAATACTTTGAGACGTGCTGGGAGCGATTTTCGATTCACTCTTATAAAGATCACGTATCCGCAAACATGAGATAAAAATAGAACTAGCAGATATCGTCCAAATTTTATTGTACATAAACACATTCGGAATCCTTAACGAAATCACGAATACTTTTATTTGCATCACTTCCTTCTTTCGACATGTGCAATAAAGTAGTTAGACATCTGAGAGTAAACCCTACTTCATTCGTCAATCTAATAACGCCTAAAATACGAATATATGTAATGAAGCCTATTTTTACGTATTTAATAAACTGAATTAGATTATTATAAGATCAAGACAAAAATTCATTCAATACATGAGATTGGTTGCAGGTAGCCAATTGATTTCATAAGAAGATAGGGCTCTCTGTCACTCTGACCTGATAATAGGCCTTCCTCTCGGTGCTGAAAATGTTCCAGTGTCACTATTTGGAGGTGGGTGTCTGAATAATAAGTATGGGAAGATATGCATAATTGAAGCATGGAATCCTTTCAAAGAGTTGATCACATGCATTTTTAATCGCAAATACTTTTAGTCTCTACTCATGAACTATTCTTATGAAAGTTAATTATCTGTCATGAGTTACAAATGAATATCGTATATAATTTCATCATCATATGTTTTACGTTTAATATTAGTTGCTGAGCATATTGAAAAGCATGTATATTAATGCTATGGAAAGATTTAGAATAAGAATATAATCATTTGAAGAAGTTATTCTTTGATGGAATACTAGTTTGACCAAATAGTTAAATTTTCCTTTTTGCACTTATTTTAATTTATTGAATATTAAGCCAATTGGATAGTACACAAAATACAAAAGATTCTAGAGTCTATAATCTTACTGAATTGTCTCGGAAATACGTATGAATAACTGATGTCATCATAAATGTAATAAGTCGTAATATAATAGTCACAGGAATATTTTAATTGGTAAACAATATAAACTACGCATATAAGGAGGTTATTTTCCTATACATGCATATACGTACATAGTAAATAAACATATTTGATGTAATATTAAACAATTCACTCACATTAAGTATACATTTTTCATAATTTTCAAAGGAAATTCTTCTACTTGATATCTGTTTTCGGTCTGCTCTTGTTCAATGAGAAAAAATTACCTTATAAACATTCAATTAGGTTCAATGATATACCTAAATAGAAATATCTTACTAAATTTGAATTATAATACATTGAATATAATTTTGCCTCTTAGAGTATTTGTATAGAAAAAAACTATTTGTACATAATTTTGCCTCTTAGAGTATTTGTATAGAAAAACTATTTTGTACATAATTTTTTTATATACCATAGTAAATTATTTTTATTTCGGAATTATGTAGCCGTCTAGCATCCTCTATTCAAACAATTTCAGCTATTCTACTTTAAATATCATACAGCTTTTCATTGGTAATCTTCACAATCTTTCAGATGTTAGAAATCAAACAGCATCACGATTGATAAAAGTGAAATCGTAATATTCTTTCCAGTGGTGCAGCATATCTTCATAGATTTACTGGTGTTTTACCAGTAAAAATATTGCAACCATATAATCATAAAAACAACGATAAGTTTTTCATTTATCAGTCATACTTATCTGATTAAGAAAATGTATGTAGAGAAAAACAAGCTATAATGGTTTTAACATTGAATACTATTGTGTTATGATCTTGTAAAAGTAAGAAAATAATTCTTATTTCTTTTAAACAGAAATGAGAAATGCAATGTGGAAATGACAAACTTCATCCTAGTCCATCTAATGAAAAGGGGGTCAAGATGACCTCTGAATTTGGAATTGTAATTAATGGCTCTATGTATATTGTATGTTAAATTAAGGTTCATAAAATGTGCAAATTTCTAACAGTTCATAATACTATGGAATATTATTAAAATTCATTTCTAATAAACAATAATTTTAACCAATTGTATATTAATCAATATTAAACTCACTAAACGAATTATTTTGTATTTTAATATATTAACTAAAAAGAGCAGTTTAAATATTCATATATGTTCTTTAGATGCTAGATTTAAGATTCCTATTGTGATAGTTTAAAAAAATCAGGATTTATAAACCCACTAGTGGTTAATTGTAGAAACTATTCCCCAGGTGGGTGAAATAAAACGTTTAATAATGTGATTTCCAATTTGTGACGTCACTCAATCCAATTTCCTTCCTTGGAATCAGTGTAAGAATTCAGTCTGATCAAATAGTTCCAGGTGTTAAAAGTGGTCAGAGGAAATTAGCAATCAGCATCTGTCGAAGGTGCAGATTGATCTCTTCGGGAATACAATCAAAGGGACATCATTCTTTTCTCCTGCGCTTTTAAAAGTTACAATGCATTATACTCAGTGAAATGAAGAGAAATGAAGAGATCCCATTCAATTAACAGTTCAACATTTTAATAAGAAAACTAGCTTGTTAATAATTAATTGGTTCATATATTTTCTATGTTATGTAATATTCAATGTTTAATTAGTTATGAATACAATTCATATTATTAGTTTACCTGTGAATAAATACTTTTTTTTGACTGTTGATTCCGATTATTTCACGCGCAGTGAAATATATTTACATATATTTTTTTTATTACACACAATATGAAATTATATTTGGTTGTATTGGAATATAATCTGAACAGAAGGAGAATCCGTTGAAAAATATTCTTATAAATTGAAAATACAGAAATGATAAAATTTACGAGAAGAGATACAATAGTCACTACGATATATCATTAGTTGAATGAGGGATACAATATATTTATATTTTTCAGTGTTATTCGATTAGTGTGTTTTTATTACGAATTATTACTATAATCTTCAGGAATATGAATATACTGTTTTTTGGTTAAAACTTAAAACACTATCATATTGGCAGAAACTGTACTAGTTTAATTTTCATTCTCCCATACATTCTACAGTTCTCTCCGTTTGATAAATGACTGGTGCTTTGAGGCCTCTAAATTACAAGAGGATCGAGAAATGAAGACTTTTCAACGCTTTAAAAGAAATGTTGCGTGATTTAGAGTTGCAATTCACAGATCTTGTTCGTGATTAAAGAGAATTACATCTGAGTACATTTCATCACTGTGAATTTCATAGAGATTTGAGTTCAAAATATGTCTAAAATAGTGAATATTTTAGGCTAATGGGTAAATTGAGAAATTAATCTAGACTTCGTAGACCAGTTCTATTATGGTTCTATTGTCTGTCAAATCATCATTTTGAAATAATGAATTTTGTTGACAATTCCCAGATTGATGAGATATAAATACATGAATGCATTTCTGAAATATTAACGGTGAATAAAAAAATATTAACGGAGATTAAATTTCTCCCTGTAGTGCATTTGTTCCCAAACTTTCAAACTACTGAAGATCCACTAATTTCCATTCACATATGTATATAAATTATTGTGTTTATACTTCTGGAAATAAATACATATTGATACATATAATTATGGTCTAGTGAGGTGGTGAAAAAAAAGTAAAGTGCAGTGAAAAACCACTTTGATAATACAAGGTTTACAGTGTTTACAGAAAATTATTATCCATTGCCTTAAATCAGCTTTATTCATCATTCCACGATGATGTGCATATTATGTTAGTACGATAGATACATACTTTATTATTAATAAATTATAAATAGTACTTAAAATATATACTCAATGGCATTGGATACTTTTTATGTGGAAACGCTGTATAACTACTGAAAATAGTCGAAAATGTCACAAACATTAAGAGGCCCTTTCACACTTGCGTTTCTCAACGCTGCCTTTAAGAAAATGTCATTGCGAAAAGTTTAGCAGCAGTTAGTTTTAACGGAGCCCTTAATTAACACTTGCGTTTTTTTTACCAGCACTTTTTCTAACGCGACATAGCGGAGTACCTTGCTAAAATACGAGCTGAATTTAAAATGGTAGAATTTTAGCAGGATAGGAATGTATATTGTATTGTTCACATTTTTTTTTCACTGCTGGGATTCCATAAATACAAAATACTTTTGACAAAAATAAGACGATAAATGGAAAATGAAAAATAATTGTCTAAAATCGTTTTAATTTTATATCCACATAACAATGGTCCCTTGACAATTGTGATAGAGTTATGAATTATCAGACAGTTACACATATTCGATCATATAAGATAAAGTATAGAATTAATATGACATTTTAACTCGTTAATTGTTGATGATCGAAAATGTGGAACTGTTCGATAATTCATAACACACCCCATCATGGCAAATTTTTTTTTTTTAAGCAGAGACAATGATAACCAGAGGATATGATAACCAGAGGATATGATAACCAGAGGAATTGATAACCAGAAAAATGATAACCAGAGAAAATGATAACCAGAAAAAATGATGACAAGAGATAATGATTATCAGATAAAATATTGACAAGAGTAAGTGATAACCAGAGAAAATGGCAACAAGAGAAAATGACAAGCTGAGAAGATGAAAACCAGAAGGAATGATAACCACTGAACCAGAAAAAAAAATAACCAGAGAAAATGACATCAAAAGAAAAGAATAACCAAAGAAAAGGATAACCAAAGAAAATGATAACCAGAGAAAATGATAACCGGAGAAAGTTATTACCGAAGACAATAATTATAACCAAAGAAACGGACAACCAAAGAAAAAGAACCTAATAATAACTAGAGAAAAATGTTAAGATGAGCATTTTTCTAACGCAAGTGTGAAGTGTGAACACATGCCAAATGAGCATTTTTTAAAAGCTGGAGTTGAGAAACGGAAGTGTGAATGGGGGCCTAAAAGGATGTTTGCTGTGAACTTACATTTGGTTCATAGGTTCACCAAGAAACTCTGCTATAGTGACTGACTTGCAAATATGTCATTATATGTTATTCAACAAATAATATTTATATTTATTAATATAATAAGGTATCCTTCATGATGAGTAACGAGTTTGAATTATATGCTGATGGCATACATTTATTAACTATGAATGTTGCAAGCATTAGTGTTTTATAATAATGGAAATCAAATGTATATATTACTACATCGATAGATTCATAGGTATTAATTCCAATTATATGTGTTGCTATGTTTACATAATCTGTTCTGAATAATTTTAATAGAAAGATATTTAAACAATTAATAAATCGTATGTTCAATCATCTCACTCGAATGGATACCATGAAAATATATAATATCATCATTTTATTAATAGCCATTATTAATCTTTCAGTTTTGTATCATTTCGTTTTGTAAACACTCAAATTGAATATTTAATTTCAATTGGTAACGGGATTGACAACGTTGAATGACTCTTTGATTTGTATGCATAGGTTTAGGGTTGTGATTCACACATCGGACTTATTACCATCAATATTGGAAAAAAAGTATTATAACTGACCGCATTCACAACTCAATAACAAATATCGCTACAGCTATATCAAAGACAGAGAAATTACTTGATGATATTTTCACATCAAAGTCTGAATGGAACTTTGAAAGAGCATTTAAAGCCATAGCTCGTTTGTAATTCAGCATAATATTGCCCTGTAGCTATGAATGGATTTGCTTGATGTTCACTAAGCACCAGAGATGGAATGACAGCAGAGTTACATAGAGAGCTGCGGTGCCAGAATGAAATACGTGGAGAATATCTCAAGCTGCTTACCGGTTATTAATCAACAAATATTCTTTTCTCAAGCGAAAAATATTATCATTAAAAATTTCTTACAAATTAATGCTATTGAAATATATACTTTAATTAATTGTTATAGATAAATGGTTCAGATTCATTGTGATTATCAAACACAATGAAAATAACCATACACGTACTAATGCATTGTAATGTATATACTATCATTATGGAATTTCAAACCCGTAAAAATGATTGCTTAAAAATCAATTGATATAAACTTCACAGTTAATGCATTAAAATTACAATATCACACTGTAATACGAAAAGTCGAAAATTTTCATTAATGAATTTAGTAGACTATTGCGTGAATTTTTTTATTGACTAAATGTTTGTTACGGAATTTCTTAGCCTTCTTAAAATTACAATTCTGGGAGAAGATAAAGTGAAGAGTCGTCTAAAATGTGAATGAACAATATTAACTCATATTGAATAAAGCGATGCTTCATAGTCCTAATGTGAATTTATAACCAACGCAATATGCATGAGTTGAGTACAACAGAAATGACATTTAATGTATATATAAAATACTTTTTTCTAAAAACTGCATCCATTATATTAAA
This sequence comes from Caprella mutica, assembly GCA_947561585.1. NCBI lineage: Eukaryota > Metazoa > Arthropoda > Malacostraca > Amphipoda > Caprellidae > Caprella > Caprella mutica. Next base: position 53,235 of record CANNZV010001981.1, read on the forward strand.
CAAATAATTATAATTCCATAATATTCTTCAGAATTTCACAAACATATATTATGTTCTATATACAAGCTGTTACACTGCGATGGATCCTATCCAATAAAATAAATTTCACTACAATATTTATAAATACAGTGTAATGGTTAGGGCACCATTCATGCTGCAGTTTCAAATGGAAATGACTTCAAATTTGGGTCCATTAAAAGTTACTGGTAGTTGGTGAATGCTGGTGGACAAAAGTACCTGTAATAATCGAATGGACAGATGTGAAGGAAAACGTTATTGGCTGGTTAATAGTTGACAATAGAAATCAGATATATTTACTAATGATCGGCTAGAAATAAACCCAACTGATATTAATGCCTATAGATATTAATGTACTGTGGGTTTTTTTGGCAACTCTCTGGCCTCTAACTAAGAATATTTGAAAGAATTAATTAGAAGAAGAATATATTTTTTTCAAAGATATGGTTTGGTACTTGCAATTCACGAATTACAAACTTAATTGAAATGCAATGAAAATACTCTTAAAGCCTATCTAGAGAAGATGTTGAAAATTACCACTGTATTGCTCTAGAGTCTACTTATAATATTACGTGTTTCAAGACCTTATTGCTATGTAATAATTTGCTGCAAATAACTTCACACATTCCATCAGATGTTGATGTTATGAGGATTATCCGAATAGACAATTTTTTTGTGCTGCAGTCCAGAAAAAGAAATTACGAGGATTGAGGTCTTGACTGTGTGCCCGGAAAGAAGATCTCAGGTCTCTGCTGATAATTCTTTAGATTATTCCTGAAAATTAATGTTAAGAAACCATTGCACTATGTGGTGGAGCACCATCTTGTATCCACCCGCAAGAGTATGTGTCGTGTTTGAGAAGCTGTAAGAATCGCTATAATTCGTCTTTAAGCAAAACCAGGTAGCAGAAACCACCAACCGAGACACGACCGATGTCTTCATCGATATATGCATCGACAATGAAAATTTTAATATTCAAAATCACAACAAAAATCGTTATTTTCTCTTTAATTCTATTGTTTTATTTCTCTATATCAAGTAGCTTTTCGTCTGCAAGTTTTGGCTCAGCAATAATTGAGAGGGTGACGAAGAATGGTTTGAAGCGCGCAAGACTTTCCTCAGAATCAGATGCCGGAATCATTTTCAACACCTTCTGTAGATAGGCTTTAGAGATATTTTTATTGTTTTTTGAATAAGTTTGCTTCCACTAAATTCTTATTCCAAATATTCCGAAAGGGGGAATCAAAGAGTTGCAAAAACAAACACACTCTATAATCTAGATCTACTGAATACTTTAGTTGTGTATGTAAGTACAATTATATACACTGTGTATATGAGTGCATGCCTCCGTACATACATAAATTCATTTCAGTACAATAATTATGTAGCTATTTGGCAAATATTTGTTGAAGAATTCAAGTATAACGCCTCAATCAATTAAATTTTACTTTTAACAGAATTGGTTTATCTCTTATATGAGTTTCACATTAAGCATTGAAGCACTGCAATCACTAATAAAAGAAGAAAATGAAGAGGTAAAAATACATGAGTTTTGCGAGCCTACCTAAAATGAACAACTTAGACTTTGTAGTTGTGAGTACCACCAAATCAGCTATTCTCTAAATTGCAAAGAACCAATGTTGGGTAACCAATAAATAGACAAAAAAAGTAAACCTCCAATAATTTATTATGTATATTATATTATATATTATCAAGCCAATTATCTATTTTCAAGCAAATAATCAACACAATCTCTCATACTTGCGATATCAAATCATGTCTTATATCAAATCATAAGACATTATAATTACTAAATGTGATATTAATAATTTAACGATAGGAGTAATCTTTGAAAAGTGAGAGATAAATGTATGTCCTGAAAATAGATTCTTAGAAATGGTCAGAATACAAAATTTTAACCTGATACTTTATTAAAGCTACATAAAAAAATATGTTCTTTATAAAATAGTTATTGGTTTAGATTTTTTTTAACCTTAGTATATTCTAACCTTAAATAAGAAATATTTATTGCATTCAATTATGAAAACTCCAATATTGGATGTTGTATGAATTTTATATTAAGCATGGTACCCAGTTAATAATTTTAGGTGATCTTAGTTGGATAGAGCAAAAAACATTCACATTTATACTTATACTTATTTCATATATATATAAATTGAATCGAGATATTGACTTAAGTTTTAATTAAGTCTATTAATCAATTTAACTTATATTTGAATGACGATAAAGAAAAAATTTGAAAGCAATAGTAAGTTTTATTGTAATTTAAACCAATTTTTAAATCAACTTTTAGTTAAAAATTATAAAACATGTATTATGTAATACATTTTATTACGAATATTCCAAAATTGACGAACAATGAAATATTTTAAGCAACACAATTAAATGAAGTGATACTAAATAGAAAAAAATTATTTGACAATTAATGTGAATAAGAATTTATTATCAATACCAACAGAGATTCCATATCATTTTCCTACTGCTGAAATACATAGTACAGCATATAAGAGTGATTTGCCAAACATGTGCTTTTAACTAAAGAAAGTTGTGTGACAAAGACAAAGTTAAAATATGTCAATCACACATTATTGGAATCATTTTGAATTAAATCAAATGAAAAAATAAAAGATATAATTTTAAAACTCTATATGAATGAATGTGAATGAAGAGAATGTTAAAATCTACTAATTAGATCACTAGTAGAGCTGCGCTTCGTAGCAAATAGTATTCATATTAGTATTTATTATAAAGTTATCTGATTATACAAAGTATCCTTTCATATTGAATTTTCCTTTTTCAATCTACTTTTCATTACTTAATTTTGCATTAAAAGAGAGAGTCTCAAATAAATCCGACCTGTAAAGCGAACATTAGGCGGACATAAACTAATTATGTCATTTCTGGACGTATAAGGTTTATTAATTTGTCAGATATCGTATATACCTTGTTCTGTCTGTGTGCCCTGTAATTGACTGTGCATTTCTCACAATATTTTTTTTAGTCTAAGATTTCTTTGACCGGTTGAATGTATGTACTTTTTCTCAATTTGAACATTCATTCCCTATTTCCCTCAAAATTTCCAGTCTAGTACCTATTATAGTCCCTCAAATTCTAAAACCAGCAAATTGAAATGTGGTAATTCCACCGAACAAACCTTCATTAAAGGAAATGAGGCATGAAATTGGGTGTGGCTATTAGCTTCAAAAAATAAACATTGTGCAGCACTTAAATGAAATTGTAGCTTTCTACTTTATGTACCTAGCATAACGATGTAATTGTACCTTGTTATATTCTGTACTTAGCCTAACTATTTAATTAAACCTTTCTACTTTCTGTACCTAGCCTAAAATAAGATTGTAACTTGCTACTTTCTGTACTTAGCCTAATGTTGTGATTGTTCCTTGCTACTTCCTGTACTTAGTCTAATGTTGTAATAATTATTGTACCTTGCTACTTTCTGTCTAATGTTGTAATTGAACTTTGCTACTTTCTGTACCTAGCCTAAAATAAGATTGTAAATTGATACTTTCTTTACTCAGCCTAATGTTGTAACTGTACTTTGCTACTTTCTGTACTTAGCCTAATGATGCAGCAATAATCGCGTGTGCTGGTACATTATATACATTATATATTCAATAATAAGTATCTATACACCTTCAACCTTTCACCTATATTAAACCCTAATGAGACTGACAAAATTTATCTCTCTAAAAAACTGAGTTCGCAGGATTCGATGCAAAATTGATATTATGGAAACCAGCTTCTTGAATTGTATGTTTTTTTGTCAGATCATAGCTATTAACATATAAAATTAATGTACTGTGCAGAATTTTAAGTACAAACGATTGATAGGAACAAAGTTATTATATTGAATGCATTCTGTATGATCTGTGTACGTTACACTGACAGTGGGGGTGAAACTGGTGTGAAACGTGCACTGTTGCCAAGTCAATATCATTCAATTAAAGGACAATTAATTGAAAATAATTACTATAAATTGGTAATTATAATTAATTTTATTAATGATGATAAATGAAAAACAGTGAAATACTAGATATTCCTTTATTTCCTCTTCAAATTCATCAAGCAATTATGAGTACGTATGTGCGTTAGTGTCCTGCCGAAGACACACTGCACAAGTTCAGTGAATTATAGAATACTGGTATTATGTAATTGTTGGCATATGAGAAAAATTAGAGTATCACCATTTACAAATATATCTAATGAAAAAAGTCATTAAATAATAGTTGATTCGATTTCAAACTCATCAGTCAGTCTTTTAAGGGTTTAAGTTAAGTATTTGGTAAACTCCTAGTTTAGTTGACCCTATCCAATGGTCAACTAAACTAGGAAGCGGGTATTTAAATCCTCTATTATAGCATTGAACAATAAAAAAAGAAGTTCAAATTATTTTATGAAATTATGATTTAAATTCAAATGAAATAAAACATTATTTGGATGTAATATGTATTTATAATACCGATCAACTATTCAAGAGAATGTCTTATGATTGAAAAAATATGAACTTTTAAAATATTTTCCATTATTCAACTATCCAAGAAAATGTTTTCAATTGGTAAACCATGCAATTTGAACTTTCAACAGTCTTGTATCCTTAACCCTAGTAACCTAGTCTTTAAAAGTTTGCTCAGTAACCTAGGGACTGGTCCGTGCGCGCCAAACCTCACTAAAACTGTTATAAATTCTTAACAAATTGACTTTTCAATATTTTGTTTTCATAAAAACCTTCATTTGATATTTACACATCCATTGGTAAACGGAAAAGAATTATTATCAATTTGAAATAGAATTAACAAGCAAAGATTAGAAACAAATATTTTTTAGGTTTTCTAACTATTTGCGCTAAAGCCATTTTCCCTACCCATCAATAAAATCCTTATAGCATTTTCAAAAGTGGATAAAACCTAATGAAAATTTAGCTGTGGAGGAATAAGAGTACAACAATGAAAATATACCAGAAATTTACATGTACGTTTAATAGTTTCTGAAATATACTAACTTAAAATTTTGTTCCGGTTTTCCCGAGACACCCTGTATATTTGAATAAATGCTCTTACTATGAGTATTTTGTCATTTATCAACTTCTTTTTTGTATAATCGTATGTATTTATGTTGAAAAATAAAAGTCATAGAAAGACAGCTTCCAAATCGGTTTAAAAATAAAATTATTAATATTTTTCCATGAGGACTGGTGCGCATGGACCAGTCCCTAGGTTACTAGGGTTAAATCTCAATAAATATATGTAAGATATGATTTAAATATTAATATCCCTTTATATTATATACCTGCTTCCTAGTTTAGTTGACCCTATCCAAGGGTCACTAAACTAGGAGTTTACCAAGTATTTACTTAATAATCTTCGTTTTCAATCATTGATTTTGTATAAACTTTATGTTATTATGTACAATTTTTTTGTAAAATGATGCATCTTGTATGCTGTGCAGTGTGCAACAATATTTTCAAAACAAAATTTCCATTCAAAGAGAATTAGGCATTGCATAAAGTTATTTTCATCTGAATAATAAATTAGTCATCACTGGTTCAATTTCTTTTCCTGTAACTGAGATTGAATGGTGGTATCGAAATCTTATTGATTGATGGTACTCAAATAGGAGAATTTCTCTTACAAAAGATCTTTAGAAAGCCAGAAAATAATTCCTCCACAGAACAAGGCCACATTTATTGCGAGGAAAGAATACCGATTACTTTTGGATCTTTTGAAACTGGCGTTTTTTTGATAGAATTCAGATTGAGATCGGTATTGGATTTTATTCATTATATTAGCGTGTAAATATTCCAAGAAAGAACTTTCATCCAATATAAGTTATAAAGTGTTACTGTGCTAAGACACTCTGGGTTCACAGAAAGTAGGCATACCGATTATAGTGAGCATAAATTATTAGTCTTTGTACTGCGAACTTACCATGGATAAGAATATCAACAAATTTGATTTTAATGTTTAATAAGTTCGAATTAACTATCTAGAGTAAATAAATAGAAGAAAATAATTATATTCCTATCTTAAATCTGAGAAATATCTGAAATCATTAAAAAGTTCATATATCTCCGAGTGTTGTATGAATTTAACATAAAATTCATTATCCTAATTAGGAGAGCATTTGAAAGTTTAGAATCTCTTCTACAAATTTAGAAAATCCATTCTATAATCAGATCTGTTTCATGACTTCTATGGCTTCACTCTGATCGAATATTCATTAGACTTAGATAGAATTCAGAGTGACGAATTAATCTGCACTAAATGAGAAAATCTTCACACTATTGTCAAGTTACCAATAATCAAAAGGGAAGAATTTCAATCAATGAACTATGATGCGTATTTCTGCGTTGAAACTACCTCAGTGAAGTGCATAATATTTTTTGCGATACATAGGGTCGGACGGGGTATCATTGCGCACAATCCCGCAAACTCTTTATTTACTCAAAAACTAAATGTACAAGAGAAACTCATTTTCTCGTGATGAAATCATCATGAATGAGGATGGTTCTCAACCACTTTTAAAATAATATATGAATAAATAAAATACTTATTAACCATTTTTCGTGCGCAACTTTTAGTGAGTGTATAGGGGTATCACTGCGCACATGAAGGGGTATCACTGTGCATTGCATAAATACAACACTCCTCTCCCCCACCAAATCACCATCTCCCCATCTTTTAAATACCCTTCCCCTCCCCATCTAAACCCTTTTCCTTCCCCATGTAAAAACTCCTCTCCTCCCATCTAAATCCTCCTCTCTTCCCATCTGAATCCTAATCTCCTTCCATCTCAATCCCTCTCAGTTTTCATCGAAATACCCCTCTTTTCCGATCTAAATCTACTTCTACCCTATCTAAATCCCCCTCTCCCCAATCTATTTCCCTCTCCCCCCAACCAAATCTCATTCTTCGTCATCTAAATCCCCCTCTTCCCCATCTAAATATCTGCGTTTCCCTAACTAAATGACCTCTCCCCAGTATAATTGTCCCTTACTTTTTAAACTCATATTAAATGAATCTGCAACAAATTTAACTCTTAAAGTTTACGTTTCTAGTTAACTACTTAATACTTATATCAAATGATATAATACGACCGTAGGTTTATTATTTATCAATATTTAATTCAATAACCTCTCACCCCCCCCTCCGCAGATGCCCCCTCTCCCTATCTTAATACCACCACATCAAGTAGTATAGTTACTACGATCGTAAGGTTATTAATGATGCGCAGTGACACCCCTCTACCTCTTAATTATCTGGGGTATCACTGCGCACGTATGTGGCGGGAAAACCGTTAAATCTGAGAAATTGAAAATTTAACATAATGTAACAGTTAATGTTTGTGTTAACATGTTAAGACGGTATGAATCTATAAATCTTGGTCCTAGAGTTATTGGAGAGTTTGCGGGATTTCAAAATCACAAGCGCAAACTTTTTTCATATCGTTTTTAGAGCACCACATTCATCACGACTTAACTCTAGAAATACTTATAGGATCATTATGCGTCATGATGTTGATGGGAGAAAAGAAGATGCTTGAAATGATGGTGAAATCAGATTCAGGCTAAAACAATGGTTTTTAAATTATAAGAGGTGCGTAGTGATACCCCATAAAAATGGTATGCGCAGTGATAACCCGTCCGACCCTATCATCTTAAAAATATAACTCCTTTATTATTTGACCATTTTTAACCATTCATTTTCCAAAATGAAAAGAAAGTGTCAGATGGAAAGATATGTATTTTAAATTATTTTTATACAGACATATATTTTATAGGTCTTCGAGAAAATAATTAAATGATTTGAAGAGATATTTTTTCTAAGGTTCTAAAACACGTAATTAAATTCAAAAATATGAATGAACTTATTTTTAAACTTCCATAAACAATAACTCACGCAAAAACCAAACCATTTTATCGAATTCTCACCGAGGAATAGAATTTTAAAATATATTCCCATAAACAGGAAATGGTGCAAAAACTCAACACATTTTTTTGATAAAAAAAAAGATATGAAAAAAGTATTCAAGCTTATTTTTACATAAATATATTTAACTACAAAGTTTGAGGTGAAGCGGACGGTGAGTGAAAGACAGTTCCCAACCTAAATTGTCCCATTAACAGGAAGAAAATTGATACATTAATGGATTTCATTAATATTATCAAAATTTCAAATGCTTATAGACAGGTCTGTTTTGACTGTTTTCATTGATACTTACTATATGTAGGTATGAATGATTTCATCCTTATTTTTACAATTGAGATTGAATTTCTCTGAAAAGGCTAAATTACAGATGACATTCTTCAATGCCTCATCACAATTTTTATATTAACAATTTTATCGTTGCATTAACAAGTAAAAATGGGCATTGGGCAGGTGTGCTCAAAATGGAGACAAATTAGATTGAAACATATCGCTTCTAAATTACTGGCTGCTATAAAATAGTATATAATATTTAGATTTACTCATGTATCATTTCGTATATCAGACATATTAAGGAAATGTTTTTGGCTGTTCAATCTTAACATGAGTATTTGTAAATAATAACAAAAGAAAAATCAAATTGGAAAGAAAAAAATATTTATCTTATTGACTGATCACACTCCATTTAATATATTCAGTTTAATCAGAAAGAATTAGAATTTTGATCCAATTGTAATTAATGTTGATAATTACTGTGCAAAATGATTCAATACTTGTGCATATGAGCTGGTAATATAAATTAAAAGTGTCACTATTTAAAAGTAAAATTTAAAATGTTTCAGAAAATTCATGTTCTTGATACATAAATTATTTGATTAGAGTTGTATTGTATTTTTTTATTTTATAAGGATTATAAAACAAGTAATTTAAATGTTAAATATTAATAATTGATATAAATAATAAAGAAAATAAATAATAGAAATATTATTTAATTTACAACATTTATTGATTTCATCTACAAGAATAATAATATATTGCTTTATATGATAGATAGCAATTACTTATGCTTGTGATATTTTAGTCAACTTCGTCAACTAAATCCTTTGAAATATAATACATATATTATAGCCAACAGACTCACACATGAGTGTTCTACATATATACTGAGTCACTCCTAGTACTCTTATTCTTTGAAACACCTTACAATTCAATTTCCGAAACCATTATAGGGTGGAATTGGCTTATATTATAGAGTGAGGCGAATTCTTTCATATATAATAACCTGATACTACAAGTAAAGAAGTGTGTGAAAAATTTCCTTTTCTGTTTCCTAAATGAATTGAATTTTGTCTTGGGATAGACACATTACTGTTTTAATACGTTCTGCCAAAAATATTTATTTAAAATTGCCTTGAAATGTAGTAAAATGTAGTCATATATGTAAATAATACGTAGACCCATAAACATAGGGGTTTGGAAGTGAAAGAATCTATCATTATTATAATACTATTACCAAGACATCAATTACCAGATCAACAATCTGATATAAAGCTCTTGGTACCTGAAAATGCGAAATCATTTTCTTCTAATGGTTACTCTCATGGCTTACTTACTTATAATTAAGTAGACCACGCTATTCTATACCCAAATTTTATGCCACAATGGTTATTTTAATGATATATAATTCTTAATATGTTCTTTTCTTATAAATTTGATCTAACCAATTATTTGTATAATTAATTCTCTAGAATAGATCTAGTTTATATTCTTCGTTTTGTTTGATTTTCACTTGTAAATTACTTATACGAAGTAACTCATCTAACTTAATTTGGTCGCTGCTCGAAAATTGGTTTCTGTACAGTGAAATATGCATAAATTAATAACATATAGTTATTTATTAATGATTTTCATGGTGTCCAACACTTTTGTTGCCAAACTATAACATAAGGTTGCATTCGTCGAAATAAACACTTTTTATTCTGTGAAGGTATGGTCTTAAATGCTTAGTTAAAGAGTAACAAGGTTGGGAAAGTAGTATCTGTCTCATTTATTATTATTAGTTAACGTTATTTTTTAAATGTTGCAATAAGAAACAAAAGATTTTTAACAGTTATTATTAGGAGCACAAGAAACTTAATCTTAAATTAAGTTACATGTTCACAAAATGTGTTCAATTTGCCTCCCATTTGTTGCTATTCAGGCGTTCAAACGTTTGTCTAATGATTGGTGGACGCGAGCAAAGACACTAGGAGTTTCACGAATGCTTGTTGGACAAACGTTGGAACGCTTGCATTGCAACAAATGGGCGGCAAATTGAACACATTCTGTAAATATGTAGATATTTACATCAAACCTTGAATTTTATTGGTTAACACAATAGTTTCAAGAGTCTTTTAAATAAATTTAGTAAAACGGAGAGGAAATTTGAAGAGAAAGATTTAGTTACATAGAACAGAGCTCTTGCGAGTTAAGCAATTTAAACCTTAGTACTTTGAGATTTAAGAATGATCGGACCGAATGGTCAAGATCGATTTGAAGAGTTGCTCCTTAGAGCGAAGGTTTTAGAGTTTTAGAAGTGTCAAGTTTGAAACACAAACACTAGATAGGTAGTTTTATGATCAGCACAAGTTAGGTGCTAATCAGATGAGAGCTCCTTATATACTAGTAAAGAAGTAGGCCTTTTATAGAAAAAATAAAGTGATGTGAATGCAATCTGGTGGTATAATTATTAAGGATATGACTTATAAAATATCTACTAAGTACAAATATTATTTTTAAACGAAAACTTTCTTAATATTAAGCAGGAATAACCTGAAATAAATATTTGCGAAATGTCTACAATAAAGATCTTAATATTTTTCAATAATATTTTTAACGTTTATCTTATCCAAAAACCATTTGAATGAGTTTATATGTAAGGTCATCTGAATAATTTTCTTTTTGTGTGCCATGACCTGTATACTTATTTGTTTTAAATAAAAAATTTAATTTCAATTTTCAATTCAATCTTTTTAGACAAAATAATCTGTAAATTATTACTTGTTAAATTTTAAAATGTATAATGAAGATGACCATCTATCTCATCTATTATTAAAAGTACCCTTACAGCTCTTTACAAAATATTCACTATATTCTCGAATGGCTGAGTTCCATTACCTGTTATATATTTAATTCATGAACTAGAAATATGTTGTTGGTTGCCTTCAAAGTCTTTAAAGTTATAAGGTGAGCCACAGGGGAAGACTGCCATTATTCCACAGTTTAAAATTGTTATGGAAGCCCTTTCATCCATATGAAGCAAGAGACTACCAGCAGGATTTCCCAGTAGTTATTTTATAAATATAGTGATTTTTGAATTGCTTCTTATTGTTGGTATACAAATACAAAAGTGGACATTAGAGCACCAATGACAAATTTTAAAATTCTCTATCTTCCAGAACAGTCAATATAATTTCATCATATCAAATTAATTGATATGATTATAATTTTTATTTTGCCAAGAAGTTTAAGCTAATTTACTTTTGCAAATTTGCGGAATGTTATATTTTAGGTGGCATTTATTTATTTATCATCTTGTTATTCGCATAACTTAAAAAGCATTCAACCAAATTGCCTAAAATTTGATGGGACGATCGGTCAATGTTTTCATGAACCATCGGGTAGAATTTTGGAATGACTTTCATTTCAGTCTTTTCAATTTTCATAGTTGAGTTAAATCAAAATGCATGAAAAAATAAATTGAACATCATGCGAAATTCATTTTTGTAAGACTATTAAAACAAAATATTAGAAATATGTTCCTTGAACGATTCTTTGCAGTTACATATAAAATAATTACATATATGAAATAATTAACGCTTGTAATTTTACTTTATTTTCACATGTATAAAAATAAAATTATAAATAATCGAAGTGAGTAGATTTTATTATTGATAACTTTAGTCAGATAGCTACTCATATACAAAATATTAAAAAATATATAATTAGAAGATGTTATATTTTTTAGTAATCACACATCAAAGAATATATGGGATTTTAAGAAAATATAATTAACGTTAATTTTATAAATTACTTCTTATTGTATGTAAGAGAATGAGAACAATCTCACTAAAACTTTCTTCAAAAAATATTTTCTCCAAAATCAAGTGTAAAAATTTAAATTGAGGTATATTTGTATCAGTTTGTCAAGCTATTACTTTCAGATATATTTTTAAAAATATCATTACTATTCATTTTTCTGATAAATATCTGTCAAGAATACAGATAAAGTGTCCATCGAAATGAAATTCTTAAGAAATCGAATGATTCAATTTCCGAAGAAACACAGGTAGGCAGTTTAAGCATTTGTAATTGTTTTGTTGAACAAAAGCAAAGAATTGGCTGTTGTTGTTAACTACTACGTTCTGTACAATGAATTATGACACTTTTTTTTTGTAGCAAAAATTCAATATAGCAGCACTCTAACACTTATATCTGATCTTGTGTCCGAATAAATTAAATCGAAAGGAACAAAGTCACATACTACATTAAGTACTCTTAATAGGCATGAATAGGAACCAACAAAGCAATTCTTTATAAGAACTCGTGCAAATCATTTTCAATGAATAATTATTAGTTGATATTGCTGATTAGAATCTACGTAATAAATATTATCGCACATAAAAGTAAAGTAAATGTGAAATACAAAATACAGTTTGTTGCGTGAAAAGAAAGCACTTTATATTTGTAACAATTTAATGTTTGACAAGTTGAAACATTATTATTTAAATACTGTTTTTAATCTTGTCTAGAGAGGCATCTAGACTAACAGATGTAAAGAAACTTCAGCGTTTCTTAGGACTTGCGAATTATTTTCGTAAGTGCGTCCCTAAATTTAGCCAGAAGGCCGAACCATTATACAGACTATTAAGGAAGGACACTAAATTTGACTGGACTGACGAATGTGAGGCTAGCTTCACTACTCTTAAAAATATTTTGACATCAGATAAGGGTTTAGCTCATCCAAATTATTCCAGACCATTTTATTTATTTAGTGATAGTTCCAGTATCGGAGTCGGCGCAGCTTTGCTACAGCCAGATTCGACCAGGGTCATAACATTACGACCCATAGCCTATTTCAGTAAATCTTTAAATTCCACCCAGAAAAGGTATTCAGTAACGAAACAAGAGTTTCTTGCGATACATCTAGCGGTAAAAGAATTTCAATATCTATGTCTAGGGTATCCTATTACCATACTCACCGATCACAAACCTTTGTGTGCGTTTTTTGGTAATAAACTCCCGTTAGATGCAGCAATGGCCCGGTGGGCGATCGAAGCCAGCACCTATGACTGTACGGTAAAGTATTTCGAGGGTAAGGGAAATGTAGTAGCAGACGCATTGAGAAGATTACCTCCTTTAACGGAAGAAACAATAGATGAATGCGAACTTTTAACACCATCTAATGAAAGTTTCAGCTCAATTGAAAGTTTTATAGCTAACACAAGATCGAGGGCTAAACTGAATGTACCACAAATTATAGACAACAATGACATTGAATCAGAAACAGACTCAGAAAATGAACAAGAATGAGATCCATCTAAGTTGTATAAAATCAACAAAGAAAAACCATTTTTGAATTACATACCTAAACACGAAGAAATAACATGGACTCTAAACAGACTAAAAACAGCACAATCAAAAGACTTTGCTTGTAAGGAAATTATGGACAGTTTAAATAGAAAACAAATATGTACAACTAAAAACATAGTTGAGTTTTTCATATTAGACGGAATATTATATAGACATAGAAAAATAGATACTAGAGCAGCTAGTATTATTAATTATGTTATACCAACTGAAATAGTAAATTTAGTAATTAATTCAATACATTTTAACACACATTGTAGTTTAGCTCTTACGCTATTTAGATTTCGCCTAGAATACTATCATTTTCAAGAAAGATCGGTCATAGAATCTTTTATTAAAAGATGTGACGTTTGCAAAATACTTAAAGGAAGTCTAGATACTCTTATTAAATTAATGACTGCCCCAGTATCTAATACACCATTTGAAACAGTTTCATTTGACTTTATAGGACCTTTCATTATTACAGACTTAAACAACAAATACATTTTATCAATAACATGTATGTTGACTCGGTATAACGAATTATACGCTGTAGCTGACAAATCAACTAACACAGTAATTGATTGTCTAAGTAAAACATTTAGCCGATGCGGATATCCCAAAATTCTAATGTCAGATTGTGCGAAAGAATTTAAGTCTAACGCAATTAAAACTTTCAGTGAAATACATCAGATATATAAATGCGAAGTATTACTATACTCAGCATATTCCAATGGAATTTGTGAACGCAACAACCAAAGAATTAACAAGCTATTAAGGTTCTACGTAGCAACAGTAAATCACGATAATTGGACATGTTTCTCGATATTGTCCAAAATACAGTCAACAATCAGATCGTTGTATCCCTTAAAGACACTCCGTCATACGCCATGTATGGACGTGATACTTCCCCAAATATACAGGCAAAAACTTTGGATAACATTTATAACCTAGATACATCAGAATCAATAGTCAAAGTTAAGGCCAGACAAGCTATATACATTCAAGATCAGATTCGAGCAAACATTATTAATCAAACAAACAAACGCATAATTTACCACAATAGGACACGAAAAGACAAACTCAGAAAGACAGGTGACCGAGTATTAATTAGAAACCATCAAAAAACTCATAAACTACAATTGAATTGGATAGGACCAGGTAAGGTACTACAGGTCAACAAAAATAAAGCAGTAATAAAAATTGGTCATCAAACGGTAACAAGTAACATAAACTACTTGACTAAGTTAGAAAATTTCATAACCAATTAATTAAGTAATTTCATTATTATCATTAAACAGGAAATCCAATTGTGATCAATTTGAATATAAACATCATGTAGGTAGCTCGAAATAGTAATGCATAACACGTAGTAACATGAAGTAACTCGAAGTAACATGTAACAAATAGTACGGTAACACTTGACACATAACTCAGTTACAAACAAAGCCTCAGAGAAATGTTTACATTTTATTTTTGCTTACGCTAATCAAACAAACACACATTATACAGTACAATGTTAATGATACAATTCTTACTTGATACAGAGTAAGATAATCATTGTATCAATACAATGATAATTTTAAAGTGTAAAATAATTTTATGTATTCAATTTAAGTTGGTGGGATGAAATATGAATTTTATTAACATAATATTTCATATAATAATTTTAAGATGAATAATTTTTAATGCATGTTAATTTTATATTTTGTATTTATATGTTTAGTGTAACGAATAAGATGAATTATATTTTGTCAAATGCTAAAGAGATGTAGAAGTTAAATTGTTTAAAATCAAAATTAAAATTAAAATAAATTTGAAACCACGTTGAAATACAGAGAGAATTTAAAATCAAACCTAATTAATTCACACTGAGACTGATAACTGATAAATTATTTAAATAATATCAGGGGCCATGTATTAACAGTATCGTTTCAATTTCAGCGCAAAAAGCCACACGGAGCCAGCCACTCCCAGCCTCTAACAGTCACTCACAGCCATTTACAGCCAGTTACCATTTGGCTCGCATGAGATTAACATCTAAATCTCAAGTCTTAGTTGTGAGACAAATTCTTGTGAGTGCTTAGTGAAGTGCATAGTATTGTAATGTATGCTTGATATAGAAATACAATCCCTTTTGAGTTATATCCAAAAGTGTTATTTAACCTAAATACAGTTGAGCATTGACCATAGGCCTGAGGTCGGAACCTTATAAGCAAGTTGGTTCTAGGGCATGGCAATGAGTATTTAGTAAAAGGAGACTAATAGATTAAAAAGGAATCTGAAAGATAAGTAATGAGTAAGATTCTGATCACTAGAGAGCCCATACAGTGGACCGCTATAAGGTACCACAGTTGATGAGATCACCCCGAAGGGAACCATCACAATACGTAGTGTGTACCATTTTCAGATAGTGTACTGAATTCATGAAGCTTTCTACAGTGAGTTCATGAAATATGCTAATGTCATTCAGCATACTAATTAATGGGAGGCAAGCTGCCAGTATTTGCATGAAATCAGAAATACAGGTTAAATACGATTTATTCTCCTCATGCATTTATCATATTGTAGGGTTTATGTGCACAAGAAGTGTGTTTCAGAATAATATATTCTCAGTTTACACTTCTGTAGATTATCAAATGTAAAAAATAGCCAAAAGATTCATATGCTATTTGGTGTGACATTGACTCACCCACCACATGTTTAAATGTCTAGTTAGATACATCATTTGCTGTTATGTGCTTAAGTTCTTTTAACTGCACTGTAACAATATATTTTTCGTTTATAGTTTCTTAAAGAAAGTCTGTACAATGGAATAAGTTTGATAAATTTATGAACTGGAAAACATTATGATGTTAATCTTAAAAATATCTTTTCACATTGCTTTTCCATGATTAATCGCTTTGTTAATTACATGAATAATCTTTAATGGAAGATTAAATTACAAAATATGTATATGATTTAGTTACTTTAAAATCAAAATATACTATAAGTATATGATTTAGTTACTATATATAAATTATAAGTAAATAAGGGGTATTAAGACTTTAATAACTAGGTAGTCATTAAAATAACGCATTCTAAACTGTTTCTAATGATGAAATGAATCAAAAAGAAAATCGACTTTATTATACAGTTGAACAAATTTTAATTTGAAATATAATGATATTGTTGTACTTAACCTGAATATGAATTCAGTATTCGTGATGTATTGTATTCGTGATGAATACTGAATAATATTCAGTATTCGTGATGCAATGCAGATGTAGAGTCTAACAAATGGCATCATTCATTCATGTTAATATTGAAATTTATTGCTCTGAAGTCACTTGAATATTCCAAAGAGAAATGGCCTCAAAATGAGAAAATATTCGAAATGCATCGAATGGAGAAAATATTTGAAATGAAGATGAATCCAACTGAACCGCAATTGACATTTTGATGCATATAGCATGGCTAAGTATTGATTTAAAACTTCTAGAGTAATGAACTTTATGAAATATAAATAAATAAATCAGAATAATGAACAGTGAAGGCTCACTCTAATTAGCGTGAGATAAAACACTAAAGGTGTTATCAAATTAGCAGGTAAACCTAATTGGTAAAATGATTCAATACTCAGTAATTTGATAATTAAACTCATAGTGTACAATTGGAATATTTAATTATATAATGATCTTCAGAACAGCTCTTTCAACTATTTTCCATTACATTAATTACTTATAATAATTTGTTATTGAAGTATCAGAATAAGCTTTTACCACTTAGATGATGATTTGTTTATGTATTACTTATCTAGGCCCAATTACGAAATACGATTCCCTCCAATGGATAATATAATACGACACCTTCCAAATAAAAAAATTATATACGACTCCTCGATTTTAAAATGTGATATTTTGGTGATTGGCAAAAGATGGCAGTACGAAACACGACTCCTCATGTTATACGAAACTTAAGACCAACTGTTAATACCATTCAATTTAAGTACAATTCAATAAGTACAATTTATTAAACCTTATAATACAATGAAATATCCTTTATTAAACATTATAATACAAGTAAATATCCTTCATCAAATGTTTGCAGCAATCACATAAATAAGTTGGCATAGTTTGCCGTAACTATGATACACAAATTTATTATAATATTAATTTTATTCGAATTATTATTAATAATTGAATGAAAATTAAAAGGAGTCGAACTTTTTTAACATCGTCTCTATACAGCTGTCATGGAGAGCGACTCCCCTAAATTTCTCCCCGTAGGAATACTGAAGATATACGATTTAATTACCATGTGAAGAGTCGGATCAAATTTTTTTATTCCAAAGGACTCGTGTTTCGTGACAGACATCTCTTTCCAAACACCAAAATATCATATTTTGAGATTGAGGAGTCGGATCGAATTTTTGTGTTTCAAAGGAGTCGTATTTCGCAACTGGGCCCTTATCTATATAGAGTAAAATCATTTATTATAACAAAGATATTATTTCTTAATTAGGTACATGTTCATAGAAGAGATGGTTATGAAAAAAATTGGTTTACAATATAAATAAGATGTTTAATAATTGATTTTTTACATTATTGAGTTCGCAGAATTCAAACCCTGGACCTTTAGAATACTTTGCCAGAGATCTATTGACTGGTTCTAGGAATTTTCGCCGTTAAAAAATACGCCGTTGGAAAATTCGCCGTGAGGAATATTTGCCGTATAGAAGAAATTATAGAGGATATAATTTTTCAAATACCTATATGTATTGATAAGAAATATTGATAATTTTAAAGTAGCTGAACCAATTTGTTAAATAACTATACGACTGAAAATTTTAGATAATTTAAAAAAAAAATAAAGAATTCATAATATTATTGTAAATATTATTTGTAGGTGATTATGTAATATTGTATATCTGATAAAACTAAGATGCCTAAAATTTATGTTAATTGTTCATATATGCAATGTATATTCTAATATAAGTGTCTAATGACACTTATAATTTTGTTTCACGAGAAGTCGCTGTATAACATTTGTAGTGTCTTAATTGGTTGACTAGATACTCGAAGCTAATTTCTTCTGTTCTGTAAAAAATTTCTGTAAATGATTTGTAAAAATGAATAAGATCACTAGTGCTTGTGTTCTTGTGTGTTTGATATTGTGAATTTAAGATAAAGCTTTTCTAATTATTGTACTAATATGAGTTTTTGATGGTTTCATACCTACCTCATTATTGATTGTTTTGATTTATTCTGTATTACATTGCACAGTTTACTTCTTTAAATCTGAATTATTGTGCATGGCACAAATATTTAAAGGTGGTTCACCGTTTATAATGCTACATTTAAAATATCTCCTTTGTGAGTGCATGCAATATCTCTAAACCAAAATTCCATTCATTTCTACTTTAGAATCCAGAAAAAAACTCGTTGCTGCAATTCTACTGTAATATGAAGAATGAATAGGAATATAATATGTTACTTATATATATTATTAATTATATTAATTATATATAGTTATTAACAGGTATAGAGAGAGATAATTTAAATATTTCTCGCGGCGAATCTTCCTAACGGCGAATAATTCTCCGGTCATCCTATAGAATACTCTACTGGGTGTAAAAAGCCAATCGAGTCCTTGCGGACTCGACCTGCCACACTCTCTAGTAGTGAGTTTTAAAGAAATAAGTTGGCACTGCAGTGGAAGGGCTGACGCTCCTAAAGCGTATTGAAATATATTGATAATTTCTATTTTGTATCTAAATAACTTGTAAATTTAGATTTCAATAGAGACTCACTTCATCAAAACTTCTATGACAGATTTTTCATGCTAGTGTATTGAAATATTTCTTCCTCTCTTACAAACTAAACTGAAACGGAGAGGAACGGAAAATTCTTTCTTTTCATTAGATATTGAAATATTATCCTTTGATTTTAACTTCAAATTTGATTGATTGTGTTTTTCAATATTGTAGCCCATGCAACTTTTATCTATGTATGAAATATTTATGAAATCAAAGAGAGCAAACTATTTGTATTTATAAATACTTTCTTATTTTCCATAAACCTTGATATTCAAAAAAAATTCTTTGGATCTTTAAATTGAAGTATAATTTGTTCAAATCAAAGTCTTCCATTATGGCCCAACTAATATTTTATTTCCTGAGTTGTAACTGTTATAATAAGTTGAAGTTTGCATTCCAAACTTGCATTGATTCAATTATGAAATAGCACACTTATATATATTTACTGTATGTGTTATCTTCAATTGATAATTTTTCTTTTATTCTTACTTTGTTGATATAACATATGTATAATAAACAAATTTTGTGTAAATCAACTGTCGTATCATAAGACGAACCAATTTATTGGACAAATATTTAAATTGCAATTGTGCACTTTACCGAGCATGGACACAGCACATACGTAATATCATTCAATAATTTTTATTTTACATAATGAATGTTATTCCATGTTTAGTCTAAAATCGATAAATTATTGTAGGTATCCTGGATTCATTTTTAAACATCTCCATGAAGATAAAAGTTCTCGATTCTACTGTTATTGTTCCATTCTTGTGATAATAAACCGCTAATGAAACTAAAGCTCTATAGATGTGTCTTTATTTTTTCTAAAAGTATGAATGATATTAATTAAATTAAATTTGAGATTTTACTATTTCAAATGAAAGCTATCTCATTCTTCTAGCTTTAATTGTTTACAAATTACAGTCTTTTTAAATCGGCTACTTTTTTGCGGGCACCCTGTATATCCTTGCTTATACCTAAGATCTTAAAAAATAAAAAAATATCTTATTATCTACATAATGATGCACTCTACTTACCCTTTATATGTTGCAAATTAGGAAAAGAATATCAAACTATTATCGATTATTTTATAAGTAAAAATTTAGTTTATACTATAGGTATTATAAGAAATGTAACAGAAATATTAGCTCAGTGTCAAGTTTGTAAATATTAACCGTTTCATGGCCTATGATATTCTAACTTACTAGGTACTCTATCAATTAATCAGAATAAATAGAATTTATTCTTATACAAGGTTATAAACCAGTGCATGTCAAAATCAAGGTAACCTAATTAATGATTATACCAATCTAAGGATTCATATGATTTAGATATTTAATATAAAATGAGATAAATATCTCTTTAAAACCTTTAAAAACATGTGACAAAGCCTTATTTAGTTATTTTTTAAATTATTTTTCTGGATGGAAAATATAATTTATTGTTCCTGAGATGTTTCGATGATGTTTACTTATTATATTATAATATGGCTTTTAGAATTATCTCACTAAAATTGTTTAAGTTTGCAGGAATTGAATTTTTGTATTAATCGATTCAAAAATGATAAATTTTATCATTGAATAATTTAACTGGGCAACTTTACAAACGATTTGATAATTCATTTGGATAAATTGTAACTAAAAGAAATATTGGTTTAATTGGCAAGAAGAAATATAGAAGAAAATTTTCATCTCAATGTTTTATTAGGGCAATAATAACCAGTATTTCTCTCCCTATTCTATACAAAGGCAATTAAGTTTTGAATAGCCCTGTGAAAAAATGAGCTTCGACGAGGGAAATAGAGTTTCTGTTGAAATTTACATTCCATCATCGTTTCTTTTCTTATTGTTAAGTTAATAATGGCTGTTATAATACGATGGAAAATAAGTCTTCAAAGTGAGGAGATATTTCTGGGGAAATATAATTATAATATAGTGTTAGGGAGCAGTTAACTAATTATTAAATCAAATTATAGATAGTGATATCACGATAAATAATGAGAGTTTGATGAAAATTATGATATTTATTTTTCATAAATATTTATGACGATGAACAAGAAATTAATTTTTTTTATTAAGTTTTTTAATTTATAAAAAAAAACGAAAGTACAAGTTTTATTTTATTTGTCAAATTTGTACCAATAGAATAGTGTTATTAGAGATTAAAAATTGTATGAATATATTTGCAATTTTATATATATATAACAACACATATATAATACCTATATTCATAGATAAATATGTTACGTTATTCTAATCATATAACAGGAAATTCAGGTATTTTACAAAAGTAAGAAAATCTAATTCTACAAGTTGAATGTATTCATATCTGTCATTAAATAAAAGAAATTATTATGGTTTTCTATTTAAATTGTTGCTAATTATATTATATTGAAGAAGAAGTTAGTTTTCACGACACTCAAAAAACAAATCAAATGAATCATTTTTCCAATTAGGTTTACCTGCTAATTTGGTAGCACCTTCAGAGTTTTATCTGACACTAATTAGAGTAAACCTCAGCTGTTCATTATTCTGAATAATCTACCTTCCTCTCATAAAGTTCATCATTCTGAATTATCTATCTTCAACTTCTAATGTTCAATAAAATGAATTATCTATCTTCAACTCCTAATGTTCAATGAAATGAATTATCAGCTTCAACTCCTAATGTTCAATAAAATGAATTATCTATCTTCAACTCCTAATGTTCGATAAAATAACACTTTTGTTCGTGTTTGTTCATGGACCGCAGCGGAAAATTTCGTCCATTTCCTTTGTTTACTAATTGGCAATAACCAAATAACGCATTATATTTTATATAAATTGAATTCACACAGATTATGGAATACAGGAAAATTAATATATCTAATTTATGTCAACCGATAAAGTTTTGAACAAATTCATATCTTCCTAAAAACCAAAGATGTGTCTCAATTTACATAACATTACTAATTCTTCTGTTTCTATCCATCACTCATAATAATAAACAGAAGAAACACTCATGAAAATAGATAGGAGGGCATTCTCCTGTCAATGTCTTTATTGGCCTATTTGTCTGTGTGCATTCTGTCTATGAAGACGCAATAGAAACCATGACAGCTTTATTCTAGCCAAAGAATAAGTCTTTCATTCGAAATAAATCTTTACATTCATCAGTTTGAAACTAGTAATAACCAAGTACCTACATTCTAAAAGACTATGAAAGGAAAATATTTGTTGTCTCTAAAATAAGATTCAAAAATATTGATAAATAATGTATATAATTATAATCAAATATTCAGTGGACATTATTTTAATTGTTTATGTAATTTCCTTCTTCCATCAATAGAAAACAGTTGCGTTAATTTGGCCGTTTTGATTTAATCAAATGTTACCAAGCGAACATTTTTAACCTGGAAAAATTAATTCACGTTATCTAATTTTGCATGCTAATTCAATTAGTTTATAGTTAACAAGTTTATGAAAGTATTAGAAAAACGAGGAAATTGCTTTAGCCCCATCGTCTGAAAATCGACATAATTATTAATGACATTTTTAATTGTTCAAATTGAGTAATAACGAATTATTGAACGAATTTGAGTTAGAAACAAACCACATACTTGGGTGATGTATTTGTCTTCAAAGAACGACTTGTAATTCATTAATGTATTCTAACTAATTCTTGAGTTAGAAGTTTAATTGCAAACTCTGGAGCCTAACAGTGATATTGACTGGAGAGAGTACCAATTTAATTAGTGATATTCTGTAGCATGCAATACTAGACACTTTGTACCACTTCTTAGTGTAGTGCTGGTACTAACAGCAGATATACGCATTCAAAAATCAATTATTCAATTTGTTTTTTGAAGGAACACAACTTTGATAACCTTGACATAAGTTCTAAGGATATATATATAATTATATACGATGCTAAAGTTATATCATTGTTGATCGTTACTCTGATCAAGTGTTCATGCTCAGTGAATACATTGTTGTTATCTTCAGAAGTAGCATCCAGGAACAACAAGATAATGAAACCATGTATTTGATAATGATAGATCAACATGTTTTGAATCTAGAGATTTGATGTCAATAGCTGAAGATTCGAGGTACTATTATATTTTACGATAACAATTTATCTACCCAAAAAGTGTTCGTAACAGTACTCAGATTATTTATATATTTTTTTAAAAATATTTGTTGATGATTTTTGTGTCAATGATCTCTATTTATCTTTATTTTATCGAGTAACTATTTGAATGACTTTGTTTGATTTCTCTCTCAACTGACCTTTTTTTGAAGTGTAAGACTTTAATGAGTTTCCAGAGAATTCAATTTCGACACTCTTAACATTTTTCTTCATTATAAAAAAGTCAGTTGATTAATTTGGCGTCAATGAGAGTATTTTACAGGATGGATGAGAGGTAAAGGACAAACTGTTGAAGGACCTAAATGATAATTCTTTCATTTTAAAATTACTATCTGTTGATTGCATACAGTTTGTTTCAACATTTTTTAGATGTTTCAGTGGCTTTTATTCATAGTTATACTAACGAAAAAAAATACACTGAAATGTTCAGTGGATTTACAATGATTAATAAAAATAAATACATATTATAGAGGGGGCTGGAAGTTGCCTCCATTTTGTTGCACACAGAGATTCACTCGCTTCAAAACATTACGTGCTACACTCTGATGGACACTCTCGCAATTTTCTTCTGAAAATCTCTTCACAACATTGATAAGTTCGTCTACTGTAGTTAGTTGTGCAGAATACACTTCTTTTTGAGCCAAAGTACAATAATAAAAATCCAAAGGATTCAAATCTGGAGAATGCGCTGGCCACGCAATCTGTGTCCCTCAGCCGATGACTCTGCCCCCAAACATTTTTTTAAATTTGAAATGTGTTTGAAATTTTCGATCATATTAGAAAATAGTAGGTATATGAAAATTAATGTATTGAGTTGTATTGTTAATTTATACATATAGTCTTTTATAATCTTTGCAAATTGCGGAAGGCTATGTTATTCAATTATGTTATCTTGATTTGCTAACTTGTAACATCTGGTAGTTGAATCTTTACCCTAACGTTACAACAATTTCGGAAATATCAAAAACAAAAGATTTACCCAATGAAAGCAGTAGGGCAAACTCCGAGTTCTCGGACTGAACCACATTCTCGAAGATATGAGGAAAAAATAAAATAGAATTATTGTTATTTGACTTCTATAACGATTGGTGTCCATGATATTTTCACTTCCAACTTTTCTAATCAAAGAAATTAAGTTATGATTTTTAGTTTTAATACCTCTCATTTTAATCAATATGTAGACAGAAAATTAGCAGACTAATGAAATGTTTGTTAAATAAAATTTAAAGTAGAATAAATTAATAATATAAAGGATTGGCATAAATTGTAGACTGCAACCCGTTTCAAATAAAAAAAACATTTCGGGCTTGAAAAAAAAACGAAATATCCGGCAACGAAACGTCCTAGTAAAAAAAAGTCCTAGTAATGAAACGTCCTAGTAACGAAACGTCCGTAAAAAGAAAAGTCCATTAACGAAACGTTCAGTAACGAAACATCCGGGAATGAAACGTTCAGTAACGAAACGTCCGGTCACCCTTTAAAGGCTGCTTCACACATTACCGATTTCCGTCCGGCACGTCACCGGTCCGAGATTTTTTATCACTGCGAAGAGCCGGTACTGTGTGAATGTGCCCGTTGAAATTAATGTAACGAAATATTTTTTCACTGACACCGAATCACCGAGACGAGAGTGACGAAGACGGTGACGTGCCGGACGGATATCGGTGATGTGTGAAGTAGCCTTAATTAATGCTTATTCAAGTCAGAAAAACTGTTCTTGAAGCTTTAATTAATTAATATAGATTTGAATAATTATTCGGAATAAGATAATTAAGGCGAGTTTATTCCTCAATTTTAGAGTATATATGTACTACTAACAAAATAAATTATGAAATACCTATATGAATAGGCTTTGAAACACATTTACAATGTCTAAGAATTTAAGTTGCTAAACCGCTATGAAAACAACGTAAACAAATTAAATCGCTAAACCGCACATTTCATGAGCACCTACCGTCACCATGTGTCGAGTCGCACTGAGGATGAAAATAAGCTGCAAGAGCGTCCTAAAAAATCAGCTCTGATTTTGGCCATTGACTCACCACTTGGTGTCATGATAAGTGCTGACTCTACGGTGCGTCCCATGCATTTTTCTAATTTTCTCAAATTCAGCGAACGAAGTTGCTAATAATTGCGCTTTTAAAGACCTGCACGGCAGTGCTCGCATAATGTGGAAAAACTGAATCATACTCTTTGCATAACAGTTAATTATCCATTAAGACTATTAAATCAAATTTATTAAGTTCTAAATATTTTAAAAATCCAACACTTTTTAGTAATACTTATTTTTTATATATTGAACATAATTTGGAAATTAAGAGTTAATGAGTAAAGATAACTTTTTTGATATGTATGTATTATTATACGTTCAAAGTTTTGGACTTCCCTATCCCTTGGATGATCCTTTATGAGTGATTTCAAGTTCCTATGAATTAGGTTAGTTCTTATAGTAAATATGATAAAATTTGTCACCTAACTGAAATAATCAGATATTGCTAAATGAATATTCAATGAATTTAAATTTGATTTTCTGTAAGATATTCTTAGGATCAACATATGTTTGGAAATAGCTTCATCTCTCAAAATTAACGCATCCCATTCATCAATGGCTGCCAAGAACGTAAAAGCTTTCTAACATTACAGCAACGAAAGCAAGTCAATCTACGATAACTTGACAGAAATATCGGAGAGGAAAATTGGAGTGGTGAAAAATGTTTAAGATGTAATTTAGTATTATGTCATAATTTATCGCAGTGAAGTAATGACTGTAACTCTTCTCATCATCACAAGGTAGGATATTAATCACATATATATAAATCATTTTGTGAGTGGAAATAAAAGTAATAAAACAAGTTGAAAAGGTGTATAATTAATTCAATGAACAAATCGTAGCTTAAATGAATCATTATCAAGAAAGAGAGGTGCGTGAAAAAATATATATAAGGATTTTGCCAGATGTAATAGTTTGTTTGAACATTATATAATATTAGTAAAACACAGGCATCATAAATGAACTTGAAATATTGCCTTATATATTGCTCCAAATTTTACACTTTTACTTTTAAATAAACATGCATTGACACTGTAATACATCAGAAACATCATTTTCAATTTGCAAATTTGAAAAACTTAAAATGCTTCTCAAGTTTGTTGTATGTATAGTGTATACGCCATTTCGTTCATAAAGAGTACATTTTTATCACTCTATAAATATTCTCATTTATCTTCTACCAGGAAATATTTTTTGAACTGGAGAAGATATGGAAACACTTTTTCTTTCAACAGTAAACCGAGATTCATGCTTCAGTTGAAGATCAGTGCTTATTTTCCCTTTGCTATTAATCTACTCTGTTTACTAACCACAGGCCGACTATTCATTATAAAATTATATATATATATATATAATACAAGTATACTATGTTTTAGTAATAAAGAATTATAGTTATTTACCAATTCATATTTTGATTGCTAGAAAGATTTAACGTTTGTTGTCATTTATAGAAAATGTACAAACAAAACAGTTGATTTAGGTTGAAGAGAACAATCTTCACTGCCATTACTTCCCCTGAGACCCAAAATTAAGTTTATAATCTAACTTTATTAATTTATTCACGAGATCAAAGTTGGTGCGAAAACATGCAAATTGCCAAGCAGAGAAAGTCTTCAGAACATCGAATTTAACTAATCGCAATACAATAATGGTATTGCAATACTTCAGAGAGTTTTTCATGCAATTATTATGTAGATATGATAGCGATATATAGATAGTTATATTGAAAAATTTAAACAGGTACAACCACAATTTTCTCGTTTATGATTTGCAATTAATTTTATATTACGAAATATGATTTTCTGATTTTGTTATATCGGGGAAGTGATAAAATTATAAAAGATCAGTTAACTTCTAAATAAATCTTTTATTTAATTTTGAAGGAAGTTTCATTATAAAATTTTATGTATTAAAAATAATTTATAATTTATTCACACTGAATATAATGCCCTTGGATTAAGTTGAAAAAAAATTTGTTGGTCATTATTGTAGCCTAACTTTCATTTTAAAACATATTAGTATCAAGGACCGTGGTAATGATAATGGTACGTTTAAATTCATTTCGTTCAAATCTTTCACGCGAATGAATTATTTTTAATAATGCAGGCATGAAAATAAATACTCATGATGAGAAGTTAGATGATTAAAAAAAAAATTCGTTCACAATTGTATTTGCCTTCATGCAGTTTGTAATTAGGACTCCATTTAAATTATTATTATGAAAGTAGGAGTGACATGTAAAAGTTTTATTTTGGAAGAAAGTATGCTTTAATTATTGTGATACATATTAATTTTATGATTTTTTTCTGGTTCTCATATCAACAAAATGATCGAACGATCGAACATATTGATCGAAACTCAACAAACTCTTGGCAATCAATATCATATACTAATGCAAATGGGAACGAAGAAGTTACTTTTTACTGGCAAATTTTTTATGCATTTATTGATTTCATCCAACCGTACGACCAAACTCAGTAATAATTTTTTCTCCATTTCGAACGAAACTGTGCCTTCATTTTTATTGAACCAATAACATGTTTACAATAAAAAAATATTGTATATTATTCAATTCATATTCAATTCGTTAATTTGGTTAACTGTTTATATGCTTTTCGAATAATATGAGCTTAAACGTATAAATAAACATTATTCCAATTATAATTAGTGATTGAATATTGCAAATGTTTCCATTTACACTTCATTATTGATATAAAATTATTTACGTGATAATTTAATTGTCATAGAGAGAAAAATCATGCAAATTATTATTCCTTTGAAACTCAATAAAAATTACGATTTATTCCTATTAGATTTACATAAAAAATATTTAAGTACACGAAAGTTAACTGTTAACAGCGCAGCATAATATGTTCCCCGCTCCGTTTTCCCTGTTAGTCTTAACTAAGCACAGCTGTGCAATTCGAACAATGGACTGGAAAGTCTCGAAATTGTTGAAGTTAAGCTTATGTAAAGTTAATGATAGTCAGAGCACTTAAATGCAGGAAATAATTCAATGTTATGAGGCAGGCAAATTTATTAATTCGAAATACCTGAAACACGCAAAAAGTTTAAAATTTAAATTTGCAGATGGTTGAATCTCAGATGGCAGCACAATCACTTTCATTTAGCAAGTTTGTTATGCGAGAAATCTCCATTCACATTTGTTTATACTCTTAATGTTTAAAAAAAGTTGTTTTATTAGGTATCATTTTCAGAACATATTCGAAAACTTTTCTTCCAATGATTTATTTAACGTATTATTGTAAATATTTGGAAGTTGGCTTGCATCCAGTTCTCTAATGGAATATTCTCGTTCAATCATGAATTAAGAAACAATATTTCAGTAACGCTCCTCAAAAATTATGTATTGATACTCTACTGATTTTTATTTTTTCGAAATTCAGAGATTTTTGAGTGATAAGTTATAAATATAAAGGTTTCGATGTAATGAGCTGAAAAACGACGACCAAAGGTTATTTCTCTGGTGAAACAAGAACAGCTACTTCCATTTTCAGTAACTACATTAAATAAATGTATCGATACTATGGGAAATCCTGCTACATTTCTTATACATATGAAAAATGCAGTTAAGTCGAATAATTAAAGTAAACTAATTAAACCTTGAATTAATAATTTATGCTTTTTGGGTATTTTATTCATTATTTTGATTTCATATACAGTATATTAATTTAAAAATAGATTAAATAACGACATAGTAACTTCAACAAAATCCATCAAATTTCTTGTTGAAGAATAGTTTAACTAATTAAGTTCACTCGGAAGATCAATTGGTTTGATGCGAGGTTTTTTAAAACTTGCAACCCTGAGAACCAACCCTGAATATAAACCATTTTAGGTGAGTTGAGCATAGCAATAATCAGCACATGCACTGCAGTGAACCCCTGAACATTGAAAACTATCTAATCTCAGTAGAGAGAAAACTGTTCAAGAATTAGTTGATATCTGAATGGTGTTTAACTTGTGGAAATACGGTCACAATAATAGTGAATTCAGCGTTAAAAGAGATCTAAATGTGTAATCTATAATATCTGAAGAAACTGTTTTGTTGTTGAAAGAATCAACTAAAGGAAAAAACAAATTTTCATATTTTCCTGCTTGCATCAAAAAGAAAAGAAATGTGTAAAGTTCTGCAAATCAAGTTTCTATTCAGGCTGGCTAGCCCAGTTTATTACTTTATTTTAAGTGACAAACTTTCTTTAAGGATATATTTATTGAAATAATAATAACTAAAAGAATTATAACTGTAAACAAAACTAACCAAATTATCAAATATATTATGCTGTATTCTAATACAGCACAGATGTTGCCACTTCTTTTTGGCAGGGTAATGGAGCAAGAAGTTGTTCTGATTCAATTTTAACTGTAGTGATGTAAAAAAGGAAAATACGATTGGGGTAAATGAAATAGTTTTATATCATTATTTAATTAGCTTTATCTCTTCCAGTCAACAAAGCATAAATCCATTAGGAAAATATTTTCGAATGTTTAATCAATTTTCTCGTTTAAATATAAAAATAAAATCCAATTTATCAATTTATTTGCCATTAATTTCATAGACCAGTTATAATAATTATACTTCAAGCAATTTTAGTTTTTAATATTTTAATATTTAAAATATCTTATAAGTGTATGAATCAAAAATGATAATAGGTACCCAGGTAACATTGTGATGTTCCCGGAATATCCCCTCGATATCGCAACCTCCCCTCAGTGTCGCAATTTCGCGGCCCGATGTCCAGGGAATGTTCCCGCGACATGCCTTCCGACATTTTCGGGATATTCCCGCGATATTCCTAACGAATATCATCCCCATCCGACATTTTCGGGATATTCCGGCGACATGTATTACTAATATCATTTTCATTGAAAATATGTTGGAAATAATTGACAAATAAATAAGAAATAAAATAATATTTAAAATATATTACACCATTTATTCCGACAAGACCATTAAAATTAATGGGGTATCAATAATAAAAGAAATAAAATATATGTTAAAAAACATAAATTAAAAAATATATAATAAATAAAATATATATACAAAAATATGTTTAAAAATATATATGTATAAACTAAATGTATTTTTTTTTATGTCAAATGAAAATTATTTAAAAAAATTATTAAAAAAATATGTACCTATGTAAAAAATGTATGTAAAAGAATATATGAAAAAAATGTATGTAAGAAAAATCATGTGAAAAATAAATATATATAGAAAAAATTATTCCTACATTTTTTTATTTATTAAATGTTAAATCATGACATTTTTCTTGCAACCAACCAACAGACAAAGACACACTCTGTATTAGTATATAGGGTGTTTTATATTATATGTAACGCAGCCATAACCAGCCTCATATTTACACTTTACTATGCAAAATAATCGTTTCAAAATCACTTTTAGGTCAATATAGGTATCTATAATATTATATAAACATTTAATTAAAGATAAAATCCTATATATTATCATTGTTTACACATATTTTGTAATTTGTTAAGATTTCCAGTTTACAGAATCTACTTTCATGTACCTACCTATATTCAGAATGTCTTCATATTCTACATATACTGTGATCTTACCTATCATATATGGGGAATATATTTAGTTAATTCTTTTATTTAAATCTAAATATACATATTCTATACCGTTTAATATAGAAAGTAATCTTCTGATACAGATATAAAATTTATGAGATGCTTACATTATTGTCTCTTTACCGCTAACTATGATGATAAGACATTTCACTCGGAAAATCTCCCTAAAATAGCTCATGCGCGCCCTCTGTGGTTCAGAATGGTTACTAATCCGTGCCAGTATTTAGTTAATCAGCCCAATATAAAGAATTTTTAAGTTGTTTGTAATTTACAATATTCTTACAGAAAATTATGTATCAGTTTTTGCAATTAAATATTGAAACGGCTTTTTTAGCCACTTAAGTAGTAGTACATTATGTTGCCTAAATTATCTTTCCCGCTAATATGTAGGTCTAGTTTCAACTGCGTAGATAAGCGTTCGTAAACTTGGTAATAATGAGATCTTAACTCTTAAATTTCAGTATGTGGTTTAAGAAACATAAGATTATACTAAATTGTATTATATATATTTTGAATAAATTTTATTCGAATAGCATTTACGATGAATTAAATTCTTCAACTGCGCAATAATACCTACATGACGCGTGAGTGACGTCACAAGACGTCACTGTGACGAAAAGGCTCCAGTTTTAAAAATCTGTGAGCGAGTGCAAGTGTCTTATATTTTCTCTCAGATAAATTCATCGTGTTTATTATCCGCGAACTTTTGTAATTAGAAACATTTTAATTTATTTATACATAGGTAACTGACAGAAAAGTGATTGGTATTTCTCAGAATCTGGGTACCTATAGTTCGTAATTTACCTAGGTATAATCTACCTTGATACCTAGGTAGATTATAGATATAGGTAGTTAGTTAGCTATTTACTCTTTTGCAGCATACCTAGTTGTTAATTTACTTCTCTGTAGCGGTTTAGCACCAACTTATTTATTTACCGTACATCTCATCGTTAGGTAGTTATTTATTTACTTTTCAGCATTAGTTAGCTACCTACCTACCTACTTAGTTATTAACTTCACTGTAGCAAGTAGGTAGTAAATAGGTAGGTACCTAGGCAGGTATTTAGTTACGTATTTACTTTTCTGCAGTACCTAACTGGTTAGTTATTTACTGAAGTACAGTACTTAGTGTATCAATTGGTAGGTAGTACCAAGTTAATTCTAATAAGTAATAAGTGTAATAGCTAGTTTCCTAGGTTCTAAGTATCTTACAATACATAGCTATATTTAGTAGGGTAAATTACGAATTATCGGTCAGTTTCACATCTTCGGTCATACATATAAGAATATACTTTTTCTTTTCTTATATGACCGAAGATGTGAAACTGACCGATAATTCGCAATTTACCCTATACGTATGCAATGAACTAGCTACCTATTGTGTGTACCTACAATCTTGCTATCAAATTCTCAAAACATTACCTAGGTTAGTAAGTAGTCTTTTATATAATTGCCAGTGCACTTGTTACACAATTATTTATTTCTTTGGATCAAACAAATCGTATAAATAGAAATATCAGATATCACTTAGAGGTGGAGAAAATCACAGTAGTTACTCGGGAAAATGATTTAGGTACTCTCGCAGTACTCGGAAAGTGGGTGTTTGGGAATTTTTCAGAAAATTCGGTCACATGGCTTATTTTAACGGTCACTGTCCGGGTACTATGAGTGTCCGAGAACTGTGACGTTCCCCTAAAACATGAAAATTTTACCTAGGTAATATGACTTAATATTATTTACATAAATAGGAATAATTGATAGTTCTTCTATAGCGAGACTTGGTAGGTAGTAGTTCTGAGCTTACCTCATTAGCCAACAGATATCTACCTACCTAGAACCTACCTAAAGAGAACTATTAGCTACTGAGTATTAGATAGGTAGTATGTACTTACTTATAGAATGGTAAAAAATGTTCCTATGTATGATAGTATTGCTGAAAATTCCATCTGATTAGTGTTATAAATATTTTGAAATGAAGCTGTAAAAGAATAAGATGTGGTTATCTGCTTGCTGGTCGTATACTTTAAATGGATGATGGAGTTAACTGCGATGAATACACAGTGAAGGATATGCTAAATTGAATGTTAGTGACAGTTGTGTTAAAAACATCCGACTGTCACCAGCATTCTTTTGTTTATCCTTCCTATAAATCTTCAGTCTTCTATTTCCCAATGCGCAAACCATATCTACTCATCAAAACTCCAATAGCTACAGAAAAGATTCACTCCGATACAAGAGATGCAATAAGTACCAGCACGTATGTACTCCTAATCATTAGCAATAATGAAGTTATACTAGCATATATTTATATTATGAGCAATTGTAAAATAACATTCCCACAATATACCCGCGATATTCCCTACCGATGTTCGCAAAATGTCAACAGGGGATATCGCGAAAATGTCCGTTTTTGTACTTTTTTGGGAACATCCCCTGGGAATGTTCCCGGAATATCGGTAGGGAATAAACATCCCCTAACGATGTTCCCGGAACATTCCCTGGGGATATCCCCAAAAAAGTACAGAAACGGACATTCTCGCGATATCCTCTGGGAACATCACGGGGACATCGGAAGGGAACATCGCGGGGATATCCCGGGAAGGTCATTTTGTTGCCTGGGTAATATGTTTTTCTTATTGTCTATTATATTGAATTTATTGCACTAATCAGATGATACAGAGATATAATATTGAAACTTTTAATTTCAATTGATGCACTTATTATGAAAACTTTCTGGTAATGAGTGGTTTCAGATGATGAAAACTTTCTGGTAATGAGTGGTTTCAGATGATGAAAACTTTCATATAATGTTATATCAATGTATTTTAACCGATTGAAGTTATCCAAACTTCACCACACGTGTTTACATAGGTTTTCAAACAAAGTGATCAATTTATCTTTGATTTCCTGAAGAAGTTTGAAAGCTGAATAATCTGAACAAGGATTGTTTGATCTTATTTAAAAAGTTATACCGCTGTAAGATATTTTTAAGCCGAGGTAAAGATCCTAGAACAATATTCCAAAGTTTGGTATGTTTGAATATTATTAGTGGACTGTGTTCATCCAACTAATTTTAAGTGAAAAATTATGTATGAGAAGAACTATTTAATATAATTGTATTCATTCATGAAAAAAAGAAAATATTTAAAACGTTCAGTTAAAATTGTCTCCGATATAACACATCATAACATAAAATTATGAGATCATAAATGAATGATTGTACAACAAAACTCAGCTTCAGCATCAAATCAGATATGCACTTATGTTCGAAACCGTTTCGCTTGAAACCACCAAAATTTTCGTCTAATTCATATCCCGGCGACTTTTAATCTTGGAATATACTTGAAATGAATGAAGGATGAGTTACTAAACAAATAACTATCAATTTTTCGAGTATTTTCGAACACGTATTTCCAAATAACATTTCGGATTACAAATTAAATAAAACCAAATGGAATTCCTTCCATTTTGTATTAAAGAAATAACCTAGTCTTGATTTAACCAATTCTACACTGAATTACATATAACAACATTTAGTACATAAATATTTAGAACTAGATACGTTTGTCAATGTTTTCACTGATGTTATTTGCACTGTAAAAGACATGCATTGTGACAATTTCAATCATTGTAGTATAACTAAACAGTCGCTAATTATGGAACTCACCAAAGGACTATCCACTTTGAAATGAGAGAAGAAAAGAATATATCTTATTTCTCATAGATATATTTGAGCTATTCCTTACTATTCTACTCATGATATTGAACTCTAACTGTAGTTGTGAATTATTTCTATTTCTATTAGACACACATTGTTCTCTTCTATACATAATATCTCTTTGCAAATGGAATGAAATGTTTCATTTAAAATTTTTTGTTTGTGTACAAATATTTCGTGACGATTGTTAATAGACAACAAATGCTCCGAACTCTGCCTATTGTATGTATATAGCGTATATACTGTTATTTTTAAATACCAATCGTGAATATGGTTTAATTTCTATTGCTTGGATGTTGGAATAGTTTTCATCGTGTTATAAGAAGAGAAGTTTTCGTTGATATAATAATGAGTAGAATATTCGATTCGCCTCTAATGACAAAATACTGTCAAATCATTATAATGTTTGCATGAATATTTGTTGAATCCCACAGGAAGATAGAATGTTTTGGTTGTAACACAGACAATGAAGTACGAATGTCCATTAGGTTGGGAGGCCAAAGTTTTAATTTATCAACTAATGAAGTCTTGAAGGCCTTATTGCTGCTATCACGAAGGTAGGATATTATGACTGAGAACCTTACTCGGGTTGCGGGTGTTTGATGTCTCAAGAAGACTTTCACAATAGTATGCGATAATAACTGTCAACTATATATTTCTCTTCGACATGTCATTCCATCTTCGATCTTTACAACTGGATATGATAAATAATTAGCATAACTTTTCTATGTTTCAATCAATAGAACAAATTTCATCAACCTCTTTTGGTTTCAACTAATTGTTGCATTAACAACAAGTCGAATCATCACTTGAGGCTTGAATATCGGTTACTCTTCAAATCGATTCAGAGTTCAATAAAACGTTGATTCAGCTACCTTCACCTTCCTAACAGTATCTGGTATTTTTTTAAATTGTGTTCACTGTAAATTTTCAATACTTAAAACTAGAATATCTATTTCGTGCCCTAGAATATAAAATATAATACTAAACAAATCAATTGTTAGTTTAATGTGGGTTGTACCATTATTTTAAGCTAAAAAATACAATTTTCAAAGACTCAACAAGCAACCTAAACAGTACATGACTAGGGTACACTTCTCTCAGTGGTGATTCCATCAGTCCTGCTTCTATTCAATCTTCATTATACACTGGCTGTGAGCTGCGAAAAGCTGGTGTCAGTTGGTTCACAATAATTGGATCTTCGGAAGATTGATATCTGTGGATTGTATTTTAGCTATTTATTCGAATAATTAGATTCGAGAATAATTAATTTATTACTGAGATATTAGTGTTTTTTTATGATTACTTGATAAATTAACATCCTTGTGTAGGTATTTTTTTTAAATTATGAATTATTGGTATACCTTATATATATGTTATTAAATAGAAAAATTATCTGAATAACTCAAAATTACTCATTGAAATATTAATGTGCTTTGTTTTCAACCCTCCCAATTTGTACATGCTGCTTCAATCTTTAAAACAGATTACAACTTCAGTACAGTATGAGCTACGATTTATCTTACAGTAAATCACCCCAAAAGAGAGTTTAAGTATCTTTAAAGTTTCGTAGATATTTATTATAAATCTGCTTTCATTCTAATAATCTTCACATTCGATACTATTGTAATTTCTTATTAAAAGACAATTGAAAATTTTTACATGGAATTTAAGTATAGATGATGATCTAAATCAATATATACGACTTCCCATAGTTAGTGTATAATAAGCTAGTAGGTGGCGTCAGTCCAAATTTGGACTAAAGTTTTAAACTGTGTTCTGAGAGTTTTTTTGAGTCACTGCTCGTTGGCAAAAGTCTTTACAGAACTCATTTACCGAACACATCTGCTTTGTGTGAGGTGAATATATTTCTCATCATGTCTCAGAAAACTTCTGTCGCACAACTTAGTGTTGAAAGTTTTTGTTATGGATAATTAATCTTAAGTTTACCCTGAGACTATAAATTTGGGATGGTCGTAACGGTTCTAGGTCAATTCGCCGAAAACACATTTGCCGAAAACACATTAATTCGCCGCACGTCACATTTGCCGAACGACCGAAAAATATGATTATTTAAAAAGTTAAACAAATTTATCTAATGTGTCCGAATAAAATCACAAATAGGTGAACTTAAATATAAGTGTATAAAACACTATACATTATTTTACATAATTATTGGTAAATTACTTAATTATTTATGTTATTTTAATTAACTCATATAATGTTATTGCTACATTATTTATGTCAGTTTATTAATCCCATTTTCTGTGTACAATAATTATTATCAGTTGCAAAAGAAAATGAATTTTCACAGATATATTTCTAGGTTCAAGAATAAGAAGGTATTAAGAATATTAATTTACTATTATTTTTATAAAATATTGACAATATGGAGAAATATATTTGAGTACAAAAAGGAAGTCAAAATCCATTTTGTTCAGCAACTCCTTCAAAAAAATGAAAAGTTTATGTTAGAACAAATGGATTAAATATCTCGAAATCTTCAATTTTGGAGATTGGATATCTCGAAAATATAGAAATAAATCAGTTGAATTAACGTCCTTTTTGTACTCAAACACGTTTCTCAATATTGTCAATATTTTATAAAAGGAATAGTTACATGTAAGTTCATCTATATGTAATTTCATTTGGACATATGAGATATATTTGTTTACCAAAATAAACCGTATACATGTAATATTTGATAACATTTTGAAGAAGCCAGTTTATCTTGAAAAAATAATTTTATTAATTATACAATAAATCATTATTGAAATGTGTTTTTTCTCTACGATATTTTTTTTTCTGAGATCTATCTTTTGTTTAAACAATTAATATAAAATAAAGAACTTCCGGACGTATAAAAAATATAATTGAAAAATATATTTGAATAATGAATATTCCCATTTAGACGCTATTATTTGTGATTACAGCTTATTTTTTCAGTAAAAATACACTAGAGTTCTCTTTCTTACATCCTTTGTAGAGCGACTAGCCATTATGCTATGCTAATAATAGTGATCGTACCTGGTTATTGACATGTTTCCTTTGTACTTTGTATATGAAACAAAAGCAACTTTATTGTTATGTTCTATAATTACCTTCGCAAATTTGTGCAATGTAATATTTTAGGCGGCACTTCTTTATTTATCATATTGTTATTCGCATAACTCAAAAAGCATTACACCAAATTGCTTGGAGTTTATTGGGACGATTTGTAAATGCTCAGGAACCTACTGATACAATTGAAGAGTAACTTTGATTAGTGATCTACGCAAAATTCTCCATCGCTGACTAGTAACAGTGTAAAGTGATCTACAGCTCCAGATCACTTTACAAAAGTTCCAAATGATTCGACTGTAAAGTGCTCTACACGCGTAGATCACTTTTCATTACTCTCACTTCGCATTCAAACATAGTAATCTACGGTAATATAAGCGTAGATCATTATTCAGGTATCAATGTTACTCTCTCACAGACTGCAACTGATCTACGCTAAGAATAATTTTGCAATTTGTAACGAGCCTTCTGATTAGCTAGAGCTGCTAGACATTAAGTACAGTGAGTTCTAACATTATTGGTATATTATTACAGTGCAGGTTATTGAGAGTTTTATTATTACTGTACTGCAATAATTATTATTTATAATATAAAGTTAATGAAAAAAATTTGTTGTAACAATGAGTAATTTTTATTAAAACAATTCATTATGATATTTTTTATATATATTAAAAAACAATTATTTATATTAAATTGAAGTTTAGATAATATGAACGGTGCAAATAATGTGGCAGATAATTTGAATAGTAAAGGTGAGTAAGAAAATAACTATCAATATTTAAAATATCGATGTAGGTAAATGAAACTAAATACAAACTGTGACAGTCAAAGTATACATATATAATAATGTTATTAGTTATTACATTGAAAATAAGTCGTGTGCAATGACACTGTAAGTAATTAAAACTATATTTTATTACACATCTAACGATAAAAAATTGTATACTTTTTCCGAACACTAAGTTTTAATATTTTATTGAAACTTTTGAAAAGTCGTCAAAAAAGTGTGACAATTGTAACACAAGCATATAATAATTATAATTTAGTCCAATAATGTTATATTATTTTAAGTATCAAATAGTAATTATTGGTCGTTATCAATTTTTTCGATTAATAATGGTTGGTATATCAGTTGTCAATGTAAGTGTTTCTTTTTAATTAATTCCCGCGTTAATAATTTTGGTTTATCTTCCTTGTTGGTAGCTAACGGTTACTGTGAGGGGGGGGGGACTAACAGGGGGAGGGGGTAGATACAATGGAGAGGTATCCTTTATGTATTTACTACAGTTTCACAAATAGAATAAGAAGTGAATGATTACACTGAGAAATATGAAGCCTCTATTTAACTGTTTGCTCATATTTCTTTGTTGACTGATATTTAATAATGTACGACAGTATATAAAATATTAATGAAAGATCATTTTAATTTTGGCGCTAAGATCAAGGGGGTTGAGCATGCATTGCTGTGTGTGTGTGTATATTGCTATAAGCTTCATAGTCAGTTATAGGCATGTAGTAACTTGTATTTCTTCGATTTTCTATTGATGATCTATCATTGATATTAGATTCACCTAAAATTAACTGCTTGGGAAATGGTATTTATTTCTGTAATAAATATTAACAATTTTTTAGGAGCCAAGCAATTCAATTTTATAATATAATTGAAGTATAATGTATACATTATACAGTATAACA
Organism: Caprella mutica; assembly: GCA_947561585.1. Lineage (NCBI taxonomy): Eukaryota > Metazoa > Arthropoda > Malacostraca > Amphipoda > Caprellidae > Caprella > Caprella mutica. Next base: position 92,894 of record CANNZV010001981.1, read on the forward strand.
TATAAACTCCGCGCACTTTACTCAATAATTACTCGTGATTACGAAATGTATGTAAGTGTATGAAGCGGGGCTGACACTGACGGGAAACTCATGAATGGGGAAAACGAACAATGCTTGAAAGAGTGTTAGAGTATCTAGGAAAACCTACCTAACTAGAGTATCTATGAACCTAGGTAGATACTGTAGTTAGGTAGCTACTGACTAAGGAACTAGATACACTAGTCTTTCCCAGTACACACTTCATCTTGCTGCTAGCAAGATGAAGTCGTGGAAGAGAACTAGATAGGTACTAATATGATGGTATAAGAATCGAGCCATCTTGAAATAAGCTCATGTGTATATATTAAACTTAATAAACACATTTAAAAAAACTAGTTTGGTACCTAGTTACACTAGTTAGGTAACTAGTTACAGAAGTCAGGTAACCAGATATACTAGTTAGATACCTAATTCCATTAGTTACCTAACTAGTTATACTAGTTACTCAACTATTTATACTCGTTTTCATTATTAATTACTGTAAGTTACACTAGTTACCTAACTAGCTACACTAGTTAACTAACAAGGTAATCGCACTAGTTACCAAAAAAGGTTACCGACTAGTTACCTAACAAGGTTACCGCACCAGTTACTTAACGAGGTTACCGCACTGGTTAGGTACCTAGTTAACTGGTTAGGTACCTAGGTAACTGGTTAGGTACCTAGGTAACTGGTTAGGTACCTAGGTAACTGGTTAGGTACCAAGGTACACTGGTTTGTGGTTAGGTACCAAGGTACACTGGTTAGTGGTTAGGTACCTAGGTACACTGGGTAGTGGTTAAGTACCTAGATAACTGGTTAGGTACCCAGGTAACTAGTTAGGTACCCAGGTAACTGGTTAGGTATCAAGGTACAGTGGTTAGTGGTTAGGTACCTAGATACACTGGTTAGTGGTTAGGTACACTGGTTAGGTACCAAGGTACACTGGTTAGTGGTTAGGAACCTAGGTACACTGATTAATGGTTATGTACCTAGGTACACTGGTTAATGATTAGGTCCCAAGGTACACTGGTTAGTGGTTAGGTACCAAGGTACACTGGTTAGTGTCTAGGTACCTGGGTACACTGGTTAGTGGTTAGGTACCTAGGTACACTGGTTAGTGGTTAGGTCCCAAGGTACACTGGTTAGTGGTTAGGTACCAAGGTACACTGGTTAGTGTCTAGGTACCTAGGTACACAGGTTATTGGTTAGGTACCTAGGTACACTGGTTAGTGGTTAGGTCCCAAGGTACACTGGTTAGTGGTTAGGTACACTGGTTTGGTACCAAGGTACACTGGTTTGTGGTTAGGTACCAAGGTACACTGGTTAGTGGTTAGGTACCAAGGTACACTGGTTAGTGGTTAAGTACCTAGATAACTGGTTAGGTACCCAGGTAACTAGTTAGGTACCCAGGTAACTGGTTAGGTATCAAGGTACAGTGGTTAGTGGTTAGGTACCTAGATACACTGGTTAGTGGTTAGGTACACTGGTTAGGTACCTAGGTACACTGGCTAGTGGTTAGGTACCTAGGTACACTGGTTAGTGGTTAGGAACCTAGGTACACTGATTAATGGTTATGTACCTAGGTACACTGGTTAATGATTAGGTACCTAGGTACATTGGTTAGTGGTTAGGTACCTACGTACACTGGTAAGTGTCTAGGTACCAAGGTACACTGGTTAGTGGTTAGGTACCTAGGTACACTGGTTAGTGGTTAGGTACCTAGGTACACTGGTTAGTGGTTAGGAACCTAGGTACACTGGTTAGTGGTTAGGAACCTAGGTACACTGATTAATGGTTATGTACCTAGGTACACTGGTTAATGATTAGGTACCAAGGTACACTGGTTAGTGGTTAGGTACCAAGGTACACTGGTTAGTGTCTAGGTACCTAGGTACACTGGTTAGTGTCTAGGTACCTAGGTACACTGGTTAATGATTAGGTACACTGGTTAGTGTCTAGGTACCTAGGTACACTGGTTAATGATTAGGTACACTGGTTAGTGTCTAGGTACCTAGGTACACTGGTTAGTGTCTAGGTACCTAGGTACACTGGTTAGTGGTTAGGTACCAAGGTACAATGGTTAGAGGTTAGGTACCAAGGTACACTGGTTAGTGTCTAGGTACCTAGGTACACTGGTTAATGATTAGGTACCTAGGTACACTGGTTAGTGTCTAGGTACCTAGGTACACTGGTTAGTGTCTAGGTACCTAGGTACACTGGTTAGAGGTTAGGTACCAAGGTACACTGGTTAATGATTAGGTACCTAGGTACACTGGTTAGTGTCTAGGTACCTAGGTACACTGGTTAGTGTCTAGGTACCTAGGTACACTGGTTAGAGGTTAGGCACTAGGTACACTGGTTAGTGTCTAGGTACCTAGGTACACTGGTTAGTGTAATAATGTAGTTTGTTGTATCCGCTAGATTGTTGTACTGCACATTTCATGATTGTTTAATGACCTGGCAGGGGGGTTCGGGGGGGGGGGGCGGCACGCCCCCCGATATACATATATTTTATGTCTAATCAGTAATGAACTACAAAAGTGTCAATAAGGATTAAATAATATAGTTAAATAAGGATTTAAAAACAGGGGGGCTCGTGACCGGGGGGGCTCATGACCAGGGGGGCTCTTGACCGGGGGGGCTCATGACCTAGGGGGGCTCATGACCGGGGGGGCTCTTGACCGGGGGGCTCTTGACTGGAGGGGGGGCTTATGACCTACACCCCCAAGGTACACTGGTTAGTGGTTAGGCACTAGGTACACTGGTTAGAGGTTAGCTAGGTATCAAGGTACACTGGTTAGTGGTTAGGCACTAGGTACACTGGTTAGTGTCTAGGTACCTAGGTACACTGGTTAGTGTCTAGGTACCTAGGTACACTGGTAAGTGTCTAGGTACCAAGGTACACTGGTTAGTGGTTAGGTACCTAGGTACACCGTACACTGATTAGTGGTTATGTACCTAGGAACTCTGGTTAGCTAGTTACAAGAGGGAGACTAGTATCCTAGTGACTATATACTAAGGGGTAAAGTCAAGAGCCCCCCCCCCCCCCCCACGGTCATGAGCCCCCTAGGTCATAAGCCCTCCCTTCCTATTTTTTTAATCCTTACTTAGTTAAACAAATGAAGAACTACTTAGATAGAAATAACTGAGAGTTGCTAATGTAGTTTGTTGTACCCGCTAGTTTGTTGTAAACACGCTCTGTACTCCATTATTTACAGTTAATCTTCTGAAAAATAAAAACTAGAAACTTACATGTCCGAAAATAATATAGAACCTCATCAATGTCTCATATACTGTTTTTATTTGATGAATATAATATTATTATTAAGGAATATAATAAGTCATAATTAGCTCTAAATTCATTTATGAATAGTTTATATATTTGTTACTATAAATAAACAAATAAATAATCTAATCATTTCCCCTTCGGTCTATTGGTGATACCTAAGTAAGTAGTGTCTCAGATGATTGACAGATGATTGACAGTGGTACAACCATTGACATAAGTCAGGCAGCCAGTGGAAGTGACTGTTCACTTCACATGAATGACCAATGATTACAACACTAAGTTAAATCATAAGTGAATACAAATCTATTTGTATAATGTTGTAAATAAAATATCAGCTTATAAAAAAATGTTAGCATGTAGTTAACTAGAAGATAATTTCTATCTGTGTAATCACTCCTTCTCTCCTCAACCTCCCCCCTCCCCTGAGTTACTAGTTACACCTCTCCTCACCCTCTACCCCGCCCCGCCCCCAAATCACAAATTACCTTCCTGAATGATTACGTGAAACTGTATAGAAAACCTTCTTATGTGTAAGATAAAAACGTTGCTGAATTATTTATTCCTTTTTTACTTACATTTTATTGATCTTACAATGTATCATAAAATGAATTATTTTATTACTAGGTTCTGATTTTAACTTATCATTTCACCATCGCAGATTGCAGGAGGTTATACTTTAGGCGGCATTTATTTATTTGTGATCTTGATTGGTACTTGCATAACTCAAAAAGGTTTCAATCAAATTGCCTGAAATTTTTTTGAGCAGTTCCCCCCTTATAATATGTCAGTTAGTAAAATAGCCTGGGCTTAATAAGGGCCAAATATTTACTTAAAAATAAGAGAGAAGAGAGCAAATGGGTTATTATAATTTTTTAAATATCCCATGATATGTAAGTTACAAAAAATAATACATTTTGTAACTTATAAATTACAAAGATAATTCTCTATTATTTTATTAATAAGAAATCTTCAACATAATAATTACATTATTTATAGTAAATATAACCGAGAACAGAGAGCATTTCCTAGTATAGTATAAACTACCTAGTTATGTTGTAAAAAAATCACTTTCCAAGTTTCCGAGTACTATGGGCGTTCAAACATTGCAACGTTTCCTATAAATTTTAACTAAAAGACTGTAAGTTACTAGGTACCAAGTTACTAAGGTATAACCGTATAGGGGAAACAACAAAATAAATCATACCTATCTATAGGGTAAGTTCCGAGTTATCGACTGGTTCCAGATTTACGAAAAAGTAAAAAAGGTTAATATGAGACTTAAATAATAATTAGAATAATTTTTCACGTGCTCGAAAATGTGAAACCGTTCGATAACTCGGAACTTATCCTAATTAATCAGTTACCTAAAGTGTAAATAACTAATCAATATTCTTAGTGAATTCAATCAATCATATTATCTAATAAGGTCATCAGCATAAAAAATACTCAATATATATATTATCACAAATCTTCAGTCAAATATGTATTAGTCACAATAAAAACAAACATAAAAAGTCACAATAACTCATATTATCCATACAATGTGAAAATTCGATTTTAATATTTCAATAATATGATATTTTACAACGACAAAAAGTGGTCAAAATGCATGAATAAATAAATGATAGTTCAGCATTATAATATAATTTGGTTATAACAATAATTTACAGATCTATCAGTTGTCATGTTTTAGGTTCTCTTTGCAGTTCTAGGCTCATAAATTTGTTAAACATTACGATAGGGAGCGACTGATAGACTGATAGAGGGGGGGGGGGGTGGATGGGTGACAGGGTGTGTGAACGTGATATTGGGGGAAATAATTTGGCGGTAAATTATTACAGAAAGAAAATTAATATATTTAACTGTATAATTCTATTTCTTACTAAACTGATATTTTATTTATCAATAAATACAACTCATTCGTGTTAACATATAATGTAATTTTAGTGTATTAGTTTCTGGTCATTCAAAGCTTGAATGTTTGTATGTAGGTTTGCTCTCGCACGGTCACTTGTGGTGGACTTTCGTGTTAATTAGTAAACCACTGTCTATCATATTCAAGATTTAAAACACTGATTGACTATTGAAGAAAATGTATTTTTTATGACTTAGGTAGTATACTCGTGATAAAAATTAAATGAATAATTTGTTTTATTTCAAATAATGTCCATTTATAGCGCTTTAAATAGTGTAAATATATAGAAGTTCAAATTATTTTAGGCAATGGATGTTTATAGAAAAGTACACAGTATGAAATGTAGTTGAGTAGTTAGTTACTAGCTAGGACTGCTAGGTACATAAAAACATTATTTTTGGATAGTATAAATTACTTTGCAACATTAGTTCGTTGATTACTAGACAGGTACATAGATACTATAGTCAGGTACTTAGTTATAAGTTATTCGCCTACATACACCAATTGTGTTATTATTAGGTACCTAGAAACACTACTTGGTTAATTATTAATTAGGTACCTAGATACTATAGTTTGGCTATGAGCTGAGTACCTAAGGTTAGGTAGATATCTAGATACACTTGTTGAGTTATTACAAATTGAATTAGATAATTAGATACACAAGATGGTTACTCATGAGTTATTTATTTATTTTTATTTATAAGCTACCAAGATACACTACCTAGTTGGGTAGTTAAAAGTTAGCGCACTAACTAGTTGTGAGTGGTGTTGTATTCACATAAGAAAACAATATGTTATTAAGTACTAGAAATATCACATGATTTGCGAATATCACACGTACTTGATTTATTGTGAACAAATTAGTTATTATTAGGAAAAAAATAAGTTTTCATCAATGAGATTATTGTAAGATAGTAGAGGTGGTAGTGAGTTGTATGGTGAGTAGTGAGTTGTATGGTGAGCTGTATCATGAGTGGTGAGTTGTATGGTGAGCTGTATCATGAGGTGTACGGTCAAGAGCCCCCCCGGTCAAGAGCCCCCCCGGTCATGAGCCCCCCCGGTCACGAGCCCCCCCCGGTCATGAGCCCCCCTAGGTCATAAGCCCCCTCGGTCACGAGCCCCCCTCCATGTTTTTATAATCCTTATTTACCTAGTTAAACAAATGAAGAACTACTTAGATAGAAATAACTGAGAGTTGCTAATATAGTTTGTTGTATCCGTTAGATTGTTGTACTGCACACTTCATGATTGTTTAATGACCTGGCAGGGGGGTTCGGGGGGCGGCACGCCCCCCGATATACATATATTTTATGTCTAATCAGTAATGAACTACAAAAGTGTCAATAAGGATTAAATAATATAGGTAAATCAGGATTTAAAAACAGGGGGGCTCGTGACCGAGGGGGCTCTTGACCGGGGGGGCTTATGACCTAGGGGGGCTCATGACCGGGGGGGCTCTTGACCGGGGGGGGCTTATGACCGGGGGGGGCTTATGACCTACACCCGTATCATGAGTAGTGAGTTGTATGGTGAGCTGTATCATGAGTGGTGAGTTGTATGGTGTGTTGCATGGTGAGTTGTGAATTGTATGGTGTGTTGCATGGTGAGTTGTGAGTTGTATGGTGTGTTGCATGGTGAGTTGTGAGTTGTATGGTGTGTTGCATGGTGAGTTGTGAGTTGTATGGTGTGTTGCATGGTGAGTTGTGAATTGTATGGTGTGTTGCATGGTGAGTTGTGAGTTGTATGGTGTGTTGCATGGTGAGTTGTGAGTTGTATGGTGTGTTGCATGGTGAGTTGTGAGTTGTATGGTGTGTTGCATGGTGAGTTGTGAGTTGTATGGTGTGTTGCATGGTGAGTTGTGAATTGTATGGTGTGTTGCATGGTGAGTGGTGAGTTGTATGGTGTGTTGCATGGTGAGTTGTGAGTTGTATGGTGTGTTGCATGGTGAGTTGTGAGTTGTATGGTGTGTTGCATGGTGAGTTGTGAATTGTATGGTGTGTTGCATGGTGAGTTGTGAATTGTATGGTGTGTTGCATGGTGAGTTGTGAATTGTATGGTGTGTTGCATGGTGAGTTGTGAATTGTATGGTGTGTTGCATGGTGAGTTGTGAATTGTATGGTGTGTTGCATGGTGAGTTGTGAATTGTATGGTGTGTTGCATGGTGAGTGGTGAGTTTTATGGTGAGTTGCTTGGTGACTGGTAAATTTTATGGTGAGTTGTATGTGACTAATTTAATACAGTGTGACTAGTTAAATAGACTACAGTGTGACTAGTTAGGTTATCTTCAGGGTGACTTTAGATACAGTGTGTTTAGTGCATGTCACTCCCTATGCGTCTGGGTTAATTCTCCGTTGCGTCAGAAAGACGCTCATGCACCCTGCTCTGGCCATGTGGTCTTGCGTCTGCGTCCAACAGACGCTCTTATGCGGGGAGGAGCCTGTGTGCTGGCTATTATTTAATATACCTCCCCCCTCACCTTCCCTATCTTACCAAAACTTTAATACTGATTGAACTTTTAGAGCATATGAGTTATAGGGAAACATTATCAAAATTATGAATTGATATCATTCATCAATAATTATTATGAATATTAACCTTAATCCACCTTAATGCTTTTTATAAAATGTCAATATAAACATTGGTTTCTACATTCTTACAAAATAAAACCGCGCAAAGAACACGCGTTATACACTGAATACCGCCAAGATATTTTTATGCCGAAGTAATATGTTATCATGGGGTGTAGGTTATAAGAGCCCCTCCCCCACCTCCTCAACTGGTCATGAGCCCCCCCCCCCCTTGTTTTTGTAATCCTTATTTACCTATATTAATCAATCCTTATTGACACTTTTGTAGTTCATTACTGATTAACATAAAATATATGTATATGTAACCCCCCTGCCATGTCATTAAACAATCATGAAGTGTGCAGTACAACAAAATAGCGGTACAACAAGCTACATTAGCAACTTTCAGTTTTTTCTATTTAAGTAGTTCTTTCATTTGTTTAACTAGGTAAATAAGAATTAAAAAACAGGGAGGGGGCTTATGACCTAGGGGGCTCATGACCGGGGGAGGGGGGGGGCTATTGAACGTACTCCGTTATCTTGAGCTCTAAGGTAAACTATTCTATTATTTCAAAATAACTCACTAAAAATATCAAATATATTGCAATTACTATAGGTGATGTCCTATAGTAACTCAACATTAAATTCAAGTTTTCATTCATATCACAATATTCAAAGAAGGAATACTGAGTATGTATATAAGCATTTTTATTCCAGACAGTTTACTCATCATCTGATAGATCGATCGAATTGTAATATACTAATAGGTACTCACCATATATCATCACTGTATTAAAAAGATTTTGAATGAAAATTGTGATTGATATTCGAATACATAATACGTACATTTTTGTTAAATAAATTCAAAACTATGCATACAAATTAATGCTAACTGTATTTGTTTTAGTGATGCATAATAAATAATTAAATATTAAATTTTAGTAAGGGTTTTAACGTCTACTTTATAATCAAGGGCCATATCGCTGATGATATAAGGAAATTAAATACAAGGGACTGGATGAAGCAGTCAGAAAGGAAAGTGGCTCCGTGAGCAAAATCATCATCCACCGTATGGGATAAAACTCATGGATGCAGAAAAGCTACCTGATCGGTGAATGCAAAAAAGAACACAAGTTCAGATTTTAACTGTTCAGAAATTGTAATATTATTGCACCCTTCAATATATGTAGATCACCGCTGCGATATTTGTGAAGATAAAATATTTAGTATGGCAATTAAAAAAGAGAAACATATTTTTTTAGAATAAAGGGTAAGCTCCGAGTTATCGGATAGTTCCACATTTTCGGTCATGTAAGTTAAAATACATAATCTAATATTTTTTCTAGATATTATAATTGGTTTAATGTCCACCAATTAAAATATTAAACAAAATGTAAAACTATATATTTTATTATAAAATGACCCCATTCCTTGTTGAGTGCAACGATGCACTTTAATTCACTAGGACTTTATGGAAAATTTATTATTAAAAAAATATGGTACCTATGCCATCAAGGAAATAAATAAGTTATTAACTGCAACTGTCACTTTATTCGGTGATTCAGAAATTATTATGACTTATTCCAATGAAGACAATATTGTGCTATTTTGGAGAAAAATAGAGTAGGTACTACCTGTAATGAGCTATTTATTGAATTAATTAAATTATTGAATTAGAGTTGTCCCATCACGCCACTATTCATACGCCATGATTTTAAATATATTATCATCGAAAATCTAATATCTAAATTTTTAACTGGTAGTATTAAATCCATTCATATTAGTATAATAATCAATATGATTATATATTCCATTGACCATTCCTACTATGCAATCATTACTTTAAATAGGAACGTACACAGGCAAGAGTGGGGGAGAGGGTGGGGGGTTTCGCGCCTCTTCTAGAAGTGTACATACACAGTGACATCGTGACTCATGGCATCTCTATTATCTGTTATTTGGATCTTATATCTTAAGGATTCATAGAATTACCATAATGCATTCAATAAACGACTAATATATTAATGCTTATATGAAATAGTTAACCATAATTTCATGAAGATGTTTTCCAGTAGTTTACACGTGTGCGTCAGGTACTTGTGTACACTATTCTACACGTCACAACTTATGTATACAGTTGAACTTCCAATGCAGCGGCTACAGCCATACAGTTGTAGCCGTCGAAATGCTTTCCAATGCTACGATCGACTGTAGCCGCTCTACTACCGTCAGTTTCACTTAATTACTTAAATTATTAATTAATTAATATATTGATATTAATTAATTAATTTATATTGAAAATTAATGCAATACCAAAGATACCTCAATTCACAGCAAACTTTGTCTGTTATTAACGCTTCATTTATTTACCGTCCACAAATAAAAGGGAGCTGTAAAAATTACTATTAGACGCAGCAGCTCTAGCCGATGGCCTTAAAGGTACGTTTTGCATGCAGCGATCTTCAATCAGCGATCGTCGTCCGGAAATTATCAATAATATACTGCTAAGTTATTATGTAAAGCTTTAACTATCGTATTTGATGTTGGTATTTGACCAACATCACTGTTGGTCCTGCTTCATACCCTTTACGTGCCTTGCACAATCTCGAGATTGTCGCGCATTTTCAATGAATCTAAAAGCGCATATATTATTGTCGTGACTGTACATATGTATATCGGGTATATGTATGTGAGTCGTAAATGTACGTATACACAAACCCCCCTGTCAGGTTATTGAACAATCATGAAGTGTGCAGTACAACAAACTAGCGGATACAAAAACTACATTAAACAATTTAATCGAATTAGGGATTGCATCATACTAATAACTAGAAGAAATAGAAAAATAAAAAATGAAAGAAAAAAATCAATTTTAAGGCAGAGGTGATGTTGCATATATACACATACTATTTCACAAATAGAAAAGGAGTGGAGTAAATGATTACACTGAGAAAAATGAATTATCCATTTAACTCTGTGCTTATATTTATTTTTAGACTGATATTTATAAACGACTGTGAAAAAAAAAAAATATTGGTGAAAAAAAAAATATTAATTTTGGTCCTCTAGTTCCTTTGAGTCTGAGGTTGACCAATGAGCATGCTTAAATATGTAGATGTATGTGAGTTTGTACAAACAGTTCATTTGGTTGGCTTGAGTGAATGAAATATCGCCCTTGAAAAATTAACGACACCCCTTTTAACTTTCATCACCAGATTAGGACGTCATTCTTGAAATTAAGAAGACGAATGTATGGTTACATTTTAATTAAAAATAAAATAGTTAGATTTTATTAACAATGAGATAATGATTGTAAAATTACTATATGAATATGCCTATATAAACATATTGAAATACATAAAATATTTTAGGTAATGGAATTTTAAAGACTACATTATTGATAGTTATATACCTACTCATCCAGCATACAGTAAAACTATTACATGCTTATAATTTATTACATTAATAGATTCAGATGATATATTGTAATGGGCTTCATAGTTAGTTAGGCATGTTGTAATTTGTATTTCTTCCATTTTTTTGATGAAAAAACTATTCGAATTAGTATTACCTAACGAATGATTGTATGACATAAGCACCCCCCCCCCCTACACACACACACCCAAGGTACCTAGTTACACTAGTTAGGTACCTAGATACACCAGTTAGGTACCCAGATACATTAGTTAGTCATCTAGATACACTAGTCGGTTACCCCCCCGCGACATAAGTCCTCCCGGTCACCCCTCTCCCCCCTTGTTTTTTAATCCTTATTTACCTAGTTAAAGAAATGAAGAGCTACTTAGATAGAAATAACTGAGAGTAACTACCTAAGCAGGTATAACTGAGAGAAGCTACCTAGATAGAGATAACTGAGAGAAGCTACCTAGATAAAGATAACTGAGAGTAACTACCTAGCTAGAAATAACTGAGAGTAGCTACCAAGATAGAAATAACTGAGAGAAGTTACCTAGATAGAGATAACTTAGAGTAGCTACCTAGATAGAAATAACTGAGAGTAACTACCTAAGCAGGTATAACTGAGAGAAGCTACCTAGATAGAAATAACTGAGAGTAACTACCTAAGCAGGTATAACTGAGAGAAGCTACCTAGATAGAAATAACTGAGAGTAACTACCTAAGCAGTTACATCTGAGAGAAGCTACCTAGATAGAGATAACTGAGAGAAGCTACCTAGATAGAGATAACTGAGAGAAGCTACCTAGATAGAGATAACTGAGAGAAGCTACCTAGATAGAGATAACTGAGAGACCATACCCTATGACCTACACCCTTGGTTACTTAGGTACACTATAGTTAGTTGCACGAGTTACTTACCTAGGTACACAATCTGCGGGACTATAGAGGTGTCGTGTCCAGGAAGGTATAACGTGCACACACTAGTTACACTAGTAACAATGCCTTTGAGATCTAAAAAAGGAATTGCATTGCTTGTCAATAGTTGGATAATAAGGTTAGATATCGATATCTAACCTTCCTTAGTACCAACCATGGAACTTATTACTCTGTTGCACTATACGTACTACCTTCATTGTTTACACTAATTCTTCTGAAACATAAAACTGTAAACTTTCATGTTCGAAAATAATATAAACTTCATTATATTCTGTTTTTAAAAATTATTTTCACTATAGCGGTAAATAACACAAATTATTATGACTTATAATTTATAAATAGTTTATTTATTTGTTACACTAAATGAACTATAGTTTAATGACCTGGCAGGGGAGTTGGGGGGCGGCACGCCCCCCGATATACATATATTTTATGTTTAATCAGTAATGAACTACAAAAGTGTCGAGAAGGATTAAATAATATAATTAAATAAGGATTAAAAAACATGGGGTTTCGTGACCACTGACTGGGGGGGGGAGGGGGTTATGACCTACACCCCCTGCCATTAACCATAGTGCTACCCTCCCCAGTCCCCCTTAACCCCTCACTTTCCGAGTACTATGGGTATCCGATCCCATAAGTTTTAACTAAAAGACTGTTGTTACTAGGTACTAAGTTACTAAAGTATAGCCGTATAGGGAAAATAACCAAAAATATTGTACCTATATATAGAGTAAGTACCGAGTTATCGAACGGTTCCAGTTTTACGAACAAGTAAAAAAGGTTATTATGAGTATAAAATAATAATTAAAATACATATTTTACGTGCTCGAAAATGTAACCGTTCGATAACTCGGAACTTACCCTAATTAGTCAGCTATCTAAATTGAACATAACTAATCAATATTCTTATATCAAAATATTTATTTAAATTTAATAACAAATATTTCAATCGAATAATTAAACTAGGTAGTATGAACCATATCATATGTAAAATGGTCATCACTCATCAGTATAAAATTTACTCAATATATCACAAATCGTCATTCAAATAACAGTCACAATAATACATCTTTTTATCTAGATTTTGATTTTATATATTTCAATAATATTTTTTTACAACGACCATAGTTGTGAAAATGCATTTTCCCCAAATCTGTATATCCCTATATAGTATTATACGCTCAAACATCATCTCACCCCCTCCCTCCCCCTCTATCAGTAGTTTTTAGGTACCTACTGAAATGTTTAACAAATTAATGAGCCTAGAACTGCAAATAAAAGCTATAGTCTATGACTCTATACCATTGTCAAATGGTCTCTGTATTGCTATTACCAAATTATATTCAAATGTTGAACTAACATTTAATTATTATTGGATATGATTATTCTAGAATCTTAAATAACAAATATTTCAATCGAATAATTAAACTAGGTAATATGATTACAAAGAGAAAAAATAATGTTTTTAACTGTATACTTCTATTTCTTTATAAACTGTTATTTTATTTACAAAAATATACTATACATTCGTGTTAACATCTAATGTAATTCATTGTATTAGTTTCTGGTCATTCAAAGCTTGAATGTTTGTAAATAGGTTTGTTCTCATACAGTCACTTGGGGTGGACTTGCGTTTTGTAAACCACTGTCTATCTGTGTATCATATTTACACATTCTACCAAACGTTTGGAATTAAACTCATTTGTTTTCTCTTTCTTTTTAATGTAAAAATATAGTCTTTGAAGGGAGTATCTCACTAATTTAACTTCCCCCCCCCCCCGTAAAAAACCCCGCAAAATTCAAATTTTATTAAAATCCCTATTTCTCTCTCATTATTTGACATAGAGACATATGGTTCGTTTCATTTTGTTCAAAAATTTTCACTCTACAATTATTTAATAGTCCTTTCATCAAATTCGCATTCTCAAAAAAAATGATAACATAATTTAAAAAAAAAATACATTTTTAAATGTGGTTACATTCTCCCATAGACTTTTTTGCACGTTGTGGAATAACATTCCAACTGACCGTAATTCCACGTGAACTAGGATGAAATAATCATAAATCAATAATTTTCTCATATTGATAACCATTTCAAGAAAAAGCAGGAGTATATAGTACTAAACTATATAATATATATTTCAATCTGTTTTCCAAATCTATATTCTTTAATTTGCTGAATTTCAAATTCAAATATTCCTTTCTGGTATTATTTGTATTTGCAGTTAAGATACTAATTTTTCTGCCAATTAATAATTATTTGTGCAATATATTTTAATCAGATGAAATTTAATTAAATTTGAGATAAATTAATTTAAAAATACCCCCTTCCTAGTGCACGTCCCTATTTCATTTAGGGACGTGAACTAGGAAAGAGCTATTTGTATGTATTTAGTTAAATAAATTTTATGTAAATAAATTTTATGTATAATGGGGATCATAAAATATATTGATAGGCCAATTAAAATGGTGGATTTTGGAGATTATTATAGTGGACAATGATATATTATTATGGTGGGCAATAATATAGTATTTTTGGTTGGCCATAAAAGATTATAATGGTTGGCAATGAAACATTTTTTGGATGGGCAATGAATAGAAGATTAGGGTGGGCAATGGAAGATTGTGGTGGGCAATGAAAGATTATGGAGGGTAAAAAAAGATTATGGAGGGCAAAAAAAGATTATGGTGGGCAATGAAGGATTATGGTGGGCAATGTAAGATTATGGTGGGTTATGGAAGATTATGGTGAGCAATGAAAGATTATAGCGGGTAATGCAAGATTATAGTGGGAAATGAAAGATTATGGTGGGCAATGAAAAATTATAGTGGGAAATGAAGGATTATGGTGGATAATGGAAGATTATGGTTGTCAATGAAATATTATGGTTGGCAATGAAAGATTATTGAGGGCAAAGAAAGATTATGGTGGGCAATGAAAGATTATGGTGGGTACTGAAAGATTATGGTGGACAATGAAAGATCATGGTGGACAATGGAAGATTATGGTGAGCAATGAAAGATCATGGTGGGCAATGAAAGATTATGGTGGGCAATGGAAGATTATGGTGAGCAATGATAGATTATAGCGGGTAATGAAAGATTATAGTGGGAAATGAGGGATTATGGTGGGCAATGAAAGATTATAGTGGGAAATGAAGGATTATGGTGGATAATGAAAGATTATGGTTGTCAATGAAATATTATGGTTGGCAATGAAAGATTATTGAGGGCAAAGAAAGATTATGGTGGGCAATGAAAGATTATGGTGGGTACTGAAAGATTATGGTGGGTACTGAAAGATTATGGTGGACAATGAAAGATCATGGTGGGCAATGGAAGATTATGGTGAAGCAATGAAGGATCATGGTGGGCAATGAAAGATTATGGTGGGCAATGGAAGATTATTGTGAGCAATGATAGATTATAGCGGGTAATGAAAGATTATAGTGGGAAATGAAGGATTATGGTGGGCAATGAAAGATTATAGTGGGAAATGAAGGATTATAGTGGGAAATGAAGGATTATGGTGGATAATGAAAGATTATGGTTGTCAATGAAATATTATGGTTGGCAATGAAAGATTATTGAGGGCAAAGAAAGATTATGGTGGGCAATGAAAGATTATGGTGGGTACTGAAAGATTATGGTGGGTACTGAAAGATTATGGTGGACAATGAAAGATCATGGTGGGCAATGGAAGATTATGGTGAAGCAATGAAGGATCATGGTGGGCAATGAAAGATTATGGTGGGCAATGGAAGATTATTGTGAGCAATGATAGATTATAGCGGGTAATGAAAGATTATAGTGGGAAATGAAGGATTATGGTGGGCAATGAAAGATTATAGTGGGAAATGAAGGATTATGGTGGATAATGAAAGATTATGGTTGTCAATGAAATATTATGGTTGGCAATGAAAGATTATTGAGGGCAAAGAAAGATTATGGTGGGCAATGAAAGATTATGGTTGGCAATGAAAGATTATAGTGGGCAATGAATGATTATGGTGGGCAATGAAAGATTATTGTGGGCAATAAAAGATTATTGTGGGCAATGAAAGACTATGGTTGGCAATGAAAGATTATAGTGGGCAATGAATGATTATGGTGGGCAATGAAAGATTATTGTGGGCAATGAAAGATTATTGTGGGCAATGAAAGATTTTTGAGGGTAATGAAAGATTTTGGTGGGCAATGAAAGATTATGGTGGGCAATCAAAGATTATGATAAACAATGAAATGTTAAGGAGTCTATGAGAAATTATGATGTGCCGATCATAATCTCACATAAGTTATACAAATATTTTTCTTATATATTAAATGTTAAAAGCGTGACATTTTTCTTGCAACCAACCAACAGACAAAGACACAAAATGTGAGGTATCGGAATGATAAAATATTCAATAATTTCACTTGGATCAAGTATTATTTCTCATGGATCAAATTCAATTGCATAAAGATCAAATTCAATTTCACATGGTGCAAAGTCAAATTCACTTTGATAAAATTGATATTCTCTTGGATCAAATATTATTTCATTTGGATCAACTAGACCTGTAAAAGGTATAGTTGGGTTCGTTCTTTCCCGACTTTATCTTTCATCGTAAGGACAATATTGTTTAGAAGCACAGTTACCTCTCAACCCTCCAAATATTCTCCTGTGAGATTAATATTGTAGAAGCTGACAAGGTGTCTAGTTATTAATTTCAATAATAAATTTTTATGAAGCATGTTATCACTAAATATTTGTAAATGTAATAATAATTGAAAGAAAAATGATAATTCTCCGTACATAAAATTTTCATTATAAACTTTATATTCATTTTGACAATCACTATTACATTTATAACCTCAATAAAAAGTTGATTTTTTTATAGTTACCTCTATCACAGTCCACCATTGAAATAGTTTTCAATAAATGAGCAATATTTTTAGAAAATGAATTTCAACCAATCAGAGGCCGCGTAACATAACTTGCGTAGAGCACTCTTCACACGGTGTAGCACATACAGTGAATAATGATCTACGCATAACACTGGCGCGCGTAGATCACTCTTCACTTCACTCACTTGCAACGCCTGTGATCTACGCGCGTAGATCACTTTACGTGTCACGATTTGCCGTTTTTATAGTAATCTACACGCGTAGAGCACTTCACATTTGGTGTTATTCTGCATAATTATTGAGGGATCTACGCGCGTACAGCACTATACAACTCTTGCGTAGATCACTAATCAAAGTTACTCTTCAATTTTAGAATTGATACGGTCAAAGGTCAAGGACAAATTCATTTATAACTCAATAAATATTCAACCAAATTGTCTGAAATATGGTGGGACGATTGGCCAAAGTGCAGTAACCATCTGGTAGAGTTTTGGGACTGATCCCGTCAAAGGCCAAGGTCACAGTCATTTTATAACTTTAAAAATATTCAACCAAATTAGCTGAAATTTGATGGGACGATTAGTCAATACCAGGAACCAGTTTGATAGGTGTTGGGAGCAAATTAACGGGTTAAAAGGTCCTTCATTATCGGCGGCGAAGGAGTGCGCTCTACAGTTATATATGTTATTTTCAATTGCTAAATTTAGTTTATTTAAAGTTTCATGTAAATCAATTTAAGTTCATCGATGTATTAGTATTATCATCGATTATTATTTTTATTTGCTCTATTATTTATTATTTGTCCTTTGATAATTGCAACTGTATACCAATGTGTGTTAAGGATTAAAAATAGTTAATACATATAATAACCAAGTTAAGTGGTTTACAATTATTTATTTTATAAGTATAATCAAATAGATACATTAATATATATTCAGTATTGTTAATTTCCAATTCATGTCAATAATCTGTGAAAATGTATATATTAATTGTCCATTTTCTTTTAGAACTTCATTTAAGATATTAATTTCAAATCAAGACTTAATTTTGATAATTTGATGCTTTAATTAATGTCATATAATTTTTATGTTCAAAGTTATAACACTCCATTAAATATATATCATTGGATTTATTGATAAAACTTATTCTGAAAACTATTTCCGTATGATTTGTAATTATTTTACTTTAAAATCTTGTATTTACCTTTTAAACCCTGTGAAATTGTCAGTAAATTTAAAACCTGCATTATACTTTAAATTATAATCCAATGAAAAAAATATTATTCTTTGGTACATTCACTGATGTTATACAATATATACGAAATGATCAAATGTTCTATCATATTAGAGATGTTCAAATGCATGATCTGTTTTCTTTTTAAAGGAATAACGTTCAATGCTTCCTGACAGTCTCGCAATTTACAAAAAGAGGTACCATTTTTCAATTATTGGCTCAGGTCTCTTTGCGACTGTTTCTACACAGTGTAGCAATTGAGAATATTTCTCTGGGGTCTTACTTCTGACCTTCACTTCATGGGTGCCGAAAGTTATTACTATGTTCGTCTCCTTCCAACTTTGTCAAAGAAGAAGTATTCTAGAATAGTCATTTGTACCTGGCTATTTCAAGTCCATTTTGAAATTGTGTATCTTTCTCTGAATTATTTTGTCATCATTTGTAACGATATTTGTCAAATATTATATCTATTTGATTATTAATAATAAATTATATTAATGACGGAGACTCTGAGTGCGCTATATTCACGTTGTATGTTGGTTTCCAATAACATTTAAACCCTCAATCGGTGACACAAGGTGAAGTAGCGCTTGGAGTTTCCGTCTCAAAATAAATATTTCAGAATTCAACATACAGGAAAAGTGGGAGGAGTAAGGGAGAGATTGTACGAGCTAACTGACTAGGGCAATGGTGCCTAATTACTCCTTTAAAGGGAGGGTGCGGGTAAAATCAAACATTTGTTAATATGTGTTTTATTAGAATCAGCATATTTAATTATGTATGATTGCATACTCTGTTCATCTAAATAAAACTTATTAAAGAAAAGAAAATTTAATTTATTTTGAAAAAGCGCCATCTAGTGACAAATAGCATAAGCTTTGCTCGAGTCATTGACGCCATCTTGCTGTGATTTCACAAACGTTGTGCAAAAAACTTTGGTATATCTGCGAGTGATATTATTAATTATAACTCTAAAAATACTTTATTTGTTAGTATATTGTATATAAATCACAAATTTATTTATTTATAGCTTATTTGGGAAGATAATCAGACATTCTATAAACGTTCATGAAGATTGTTCTGGAACGTTCTGGAAATAATGTAAACAGCGCCATCTATGAGATGATCGCATAAGCTTATGTTAACTAATAAAAACCCTATTTTCTCTGAAAATACAGTGATTTGAGATGAAACATTTCATATACGTAACTAATCATTGTTTATTTATGATATTATGAAAAAATATTTGATATGAAAATTAGACGCACCCCCCCTTTAAGTGTTTGATATGACACTTTGAATCCATAATGGGGTAACCTTGGTCATTTTGAAGATACAACCACTGGTTGTCGATGAACCACCCCTGTTCGACAGTGAAAGACACGATGATGGTTGGCTAGAGGACCCACTGGGAATATGACTGACAATTAAGATGACTCCAAGGGAATCCGCACCAGAAACCTCTATTGTGGCCGTAAGTTTCCCTTGCTCCCAATTAACAGGTATGCCCATAGAGTTATTGCAATCCAATTTCAATGTGAATATAGTCGCCTCTTATCCACATATATAATCTAATTACTTAAAACTATTCCTTAAAACTATTACTGAATAACTATTACTGAATGACTATTACTGAATAACTATTACTGAATGACTATTACTGAATGACTATTACTTTGGAAGCTGTTTATTTGCTTAAACACAGAACTCTTTAGAAATCTGTATAAAGTCATTTGAAATCTATTGCTAGAGAATGATATTTATTAAGGTCTTTTATATTAAAAAGTTACCTTCTCAAATTTCCTACCCTTCTACCAATTGGTTTTTCTACAATCTATCATTCTGTTTCAGAACTGCCGGTGATACCTCTCCTGGCTCTATCACGCATATCAAATCTTGCGCTCATTCACTGCAGCCAATCCATATTTCTTATAGTTGTTCATCGCAGTGAATAGTTACTCAATAATTAACCCTAAAAATTCCATTTTTGCAATCAAACTAACTTTATTTAATTCTATAAATAATTATCTTAATTTGAATTTGTTTAAATTATTCCATCATTAAATCCGCAATTACAATACAATTAATATAGGTATTAGTTTTTTGGATAATATGACCATATAATTCAACTTTAAAATCAAAGAGAAGACTCATATCTAAAGAGGTGGAAGAATATAAAAAAATGGAGAGCTGGACAAGTTTCCAAATTGAACTTTAATTCTACAGAAATTCTGACTTCAAATCTAAGATGTTAGATAAATGCTTGAATAAGTAGTCTGAGGAAGAAATGTTCATGACTGATAAATCTCAGAAGAATGGTAGAGCTATAAACTGGTAGATACATTTTAGCAAACAGAAGTTTTGGAACTTAAAAATGGGAATTTGAAAAGCTATTGTAGTTATGTATATTGAATGGGAGAGTGTGGTTGGTGTCATCTCAATAATTCCAATCATAAACTAACATCAAAATAAATACAGATATTCTTTTTAAAATAAGTAATTTGAAAGATACATATCTTTCACTTGACATTAATTTCCATCACTCAATTTCCGTTTCTCCAAATACCACGTATTTTTTCATATTTTTGCTCTACAAAATATTTTATTTATACTCGCCTAGAAATGATATTTTTGTTTGGTCAGTATATCAAAACAATCAGGTGCATCTTGCAATATGCCTGCACAGGTAATTTATCCTATATCCATGAAACGACCATGTCATAGTTTTAACACAGTCCCTTGTGTTCTTGTAATGAGGAGCAATATAGGTAATGATATTGTTGTCGCAAATGATATTACTTACAGCAGTTGCTATTCCAAGCATGTAATCTTAGCAGGCATTTGGGGTGTATTGAAAATTATCTGTGATAATAATCACAAAATTAGACTGCTTGTTATTACATTCTTTTTAAAAACAGTTGTTCTTACTATTTTTTATTCTTGCTTTCAGTTTATGATTGTTAGAAGATAATATTTAGTCCAATAATTATTAGTTTCCCATTGAATAATAATATTATAGCAATGAATGTTGAACATTTAATTTATTTATCTCGAATAGTAATTTGATGCTGCATGTTTACCATTTTATTTTTATTTACAATTACTATGACGTTATATGTTATTCTGATAAATACACATCACGAAATATCTCAGTATTTGATCTTGTTTAGCCAATATTTATCATTCCTTTCATGCCATAGTTGGCAATATTTTATTCGAATGACAATAATAAAGTAACCGAGTCACAAAACGGAGGATTCATATCGACTTACCCTCGGAAAAAAGTATTAGATTAAAACCTGAGCTTTATAGCAAAAATGAATTGCTCTCTTTTGTCGTTTCCATTGGAATAATTTAATATTTTTGTTCAGAGGTCGTGCAGTTTGAAAAATTATATATTCTTATTTGACAGCGTGTATTAATATAGTATAAAACAGGTAGTTTGAAAACGATTTTTTCATACAAACATTAGTGATTTCGAACTGAACGACAACTTTACTATCCAATTTCCTAAACTAAGAAAAGAACATTCGTTTTCCAATTTAACAAAAACGTGTATACCACAGTCGTCCAAATACTAAATAAATTGCCAATATCAATGTAAACTCAGTTATCGGTAGTCCTAACTTTGTAAATTTAAGTTTCAAAACATATTGATCTCAATGTCAATTCCATGCAACTTTACAGCTTTGTTATTGTATAGATATTACGAACAGCGTGACAAAATTCTTGAGAAGAAAAGCTACTCCATATATGCATTGAAGAGTATGTAACAAATGTGTATGGAATATTTGAGTTACATATAGAATTTATATTCATGACCCCAACCGACAATACTTATACATGACACATACACATTCTTTCTAGTAAATTAGCAGGTGACACTATTGATAAACTAAATCAATACAATAGCTAGGTTTAACATTTCTAAAAGGATATCTTAGGAAATAAAAAGAAAGTCATCAGTCTTTAATTTATTATATCTTTCAGAGAATATATGCGATTAATCTGGTTACAATTGTTAAGAAAATTAAATTGTGAACAGGCTTCTGGAAAACATGAATAATGTAACAAAAATATATTTCAGAATGTTTAGCATATTTTTATAATGCACAATCATTCAATATCCAATGAATAATCATATTTATAATTTAATCTACTTGTAATAGGATTTGAGAAATTGAGCCAATAAGAATTGATTAAAGATTATTATTTTAATTATTTTCTAAAAAAATTATTTATATCACTTAATATAACTTTCTTATTGAATATGGTTATTGATAAATACAAAGATATAGTGCCAGAAACTATAAAATCTGTGCGCCTACAAACAATTGAGGTCAATCAGACTCATCACTTGAATCAAGGCTGCAAACTTCGATATTGGAATCTTTTTTCATGATTGACTCGAGCTGAGTCAATCTGACTATGAGTAGGGAGTCAATATGACTCTCATTTTTGAGTAAAATGTTAGGATGAGTCAAATTGACTCACATTTGCGAGCCGGTTTTGGGACAAACTAGAAACTCAAATTTTGAGTCAATTGGACTCGTATTTTTCTCTCAGTGTGGTTCAAATTACCTACATAATCTCATTGGAAGAAAAAATACGAACTGCATAGGTAGGTAATGAAAACTATACTATTCCATACTAACTAACTATACTATACGAACTGTATAGTAATGAGAATTATACTATACTAACTAACTAACTATACTATACGAACTGTATAGTAATGAGAATTATACTATACTAACTAACTAACTATACTATACGCCTTGTATAATAATGAGATTCTATCTGATTTATAAGTCATAAAATTAACCACAATGCACTAGTTAAAATGCATAGAAATGTTTACCATTTCATCACCATAACATTTTATTCAAGCAACTTGTTTGTCCAGTTCTATTGTCCTATGAATATTCGATAAAATATTTAAATAAATGGACAGGAAGGTTTTTCATCTGCCATGAACTATTATGATTAATTTGTAACTTTTTTCATAACAACATGTGTCCATTGTCTTCTTTGGTTTCCGTATCAGCTGATATTTTTTATTTTATTTGAGATTTTCATGTTTTTGTGCAATAATATAATTAAAATTAGGAATAATGAAATATTATTAAAGAATTGATTGAAATAAAACCATACGAAGATCCAAAATTATACTGATTATAATTATTCATTTTCTGTTACGAAAATATAGGCAATTGGAAAATAATAATAAGAATTTTTATTGTATGTATGTAAAATATCAAGTTTCGTCAGACAAATTCTATAAACTAAAATTGAGAACATCATTGGTTTTGATTAGAATGTCATAATTATGAAAATTCAATGAAATCTAGGAAGTATTTATACATGAATATAGTAAGGTACAACCTCTATTACTTTATATGATGACATTATTTTACAAGAATCAATTTTGTACACATTTGGATAAAAAATAATAAGTAGTAAATACAAGAATGAATGTTTATTCTTATCAATTATCTTTAATATAGTTTGTTTAATATACTGTTATCACTCGTTTTAAAGTAGTTATAAATAGTTTAATATTTTGCTAATAATATAAATAATGTACGTTCAATTATGAGCGAATAGAATTGAGGGAATATTTTAATTAGTTAGAAAAATGTTCTAAGAGTATAAATCCTCGTGCATCATTTTTTCTATTACTTGATAAATTGTTGAAATGTATCAGCGTCAGATAGATTATTCTTTCAAATTTTAACCATTTACATTTTAACCATTTACATTTTAACCATTTAAATTCTAACCATTTACATTTTAACCATTTACATTTTAACCATTTACATTTTAACCATTTACATTTTAACCATTTACATTTTAACCATTTACATTTTAACCACTTACATTTTAACCATTTA
This sequence comes from Caprella mutica, assembly GCA_947561585.1. NCBI lineage: Eukaryota > Metazoa > Arthropoda > Malacostraca > Amphipoda > Caprellidae > Caprella > Caprella mutica. Next base: position 117,059 of record CANNZV010001981.1, read on the forward strand.
CATTTTAACCATTTACATTTTAACCATTTACATTTTAACCATTTTAATTTTAACCATTTACATTTTAACCATTTACATTTTAACCATTTACATTTCAACCATTTACATTTTAACCATTTTAATTTTAACCATTTACATTTTAACCTTTTAAATTTTAACCATTTACATTTTAACCATTTACATTTTAACCTTTTAAATTTTAACCATTTACATTTTAACCATTTACATTTAACCTTTTAAATTTTTACCTTTTAAATTTTACCATTTACATTTTACCATTTACATTTTAGCGACAATGTGTCTCATCAAAGTAAGGATTTTCTGAGTATAAGTTACAGTACGTTTTGCCTTCCACTCCTGAAATTTCAAGAGTTCTGGGAGTGTAATATTTTCTGGCAGCTCTTTGATGTCTGTTGTTTTCAAAATTTAATTAAAATAGAAGTAACTTCATAAATAAAAATATCTTCTTAGATTCTTGTTTTCATATTTGAAGCAAGTAATGTCTTAGAATTAGACTAAAAATCATATCAAGCTTCAATTCGTGAATCATCATAATATTATTGAATATAATATTGGTATATATAAATTTATTTAGTATATACTATCTTACTCAACTTATCTGTTCAAAATGGTGGAATAATATCTTTTTGATATTGAAATAATTATTCAGCTTTAAGATAATCGGCTGAAAGTTCCATCAGTAACACTGAGGTATGAAGTCCCGTCATATAATTATGCAAATTGATCCACAATTCATGGTCTTCGCTTAAGCCCCGTCCAGACGGTCAAATTTATTTAGAGAAGTGACAAACTTAATGACAAACTAAATGACAAACTTATCGTCAGTTTTCAAAGAGTGTCTACACGGTCAAATTTTCTCGCCAAAAGTTTGAGGTTCACTGGCGTCAGTTTCGTCAAAATAATGTTATATATCGTGAAAATAAAAATTATATAACTTGGTATGTATATTTTTTAAATTTAGAACAGTAAGAAACCAGAAAAAATAATTTGTTTTTTAATGACAAAATATCGTGTTGAAAAGGATAGTCAAAAATAGATCATAGAAAACAATTCACAACGTAGGTAGCCTACCTATAACTTAGATCTAATACAACCAAGCATTAAAGAGTCTGTTGTCAGCCATTGTAACTAGATACATAGATACGAAGTTTGAGAAAAATGAGGTTTTTGTAGGTGTACTTAGCTGTAATAAACTAAAATGACGCGCAAATAAAAAAATATTATTGCCGGAAAGTCAGTGTGTACTTCAAACCTTATCGTCAGCAAATAGTTTGACAAACTATTTGATGACGATATCCAACATGTTGGAATAAAAAACTGATGAAAAGTTTGACGGTTTGCTGACGATAGGAAGTTATCGTCATTTAGATTGTCATTAAGTTTGTCACTTCTCTGAAAAATTTGACCGTCTGGACGGGGCTTTAGTGAGATGAATCATCACCGCTCTGAAGCAACTGCTTGAGATACAACTTTAATTTTCTTCATACTGCAGAAGAGAATATATACAGGGAACATGAAGATTAAAATGTTATTGTGACTTCTCAATGATTCTATTTTGTGAATCATCATTTTAATTCATAGTATATATCTCACAAATTATTCGGTAATTTTAAAATCTCTTAAACTTCAGTCTCTTACAATATTCACAGAGTGACTGAATGGACTATTTGAATTACCCTCACTAAGTCCTTGTACAGTTGTCGAAATATATATTTAAATGTATTCTGCAATGAACCATTTCGAATGATTTTGATTTTCAAATGCACATTGAATGAATGAACACCATTCTATTTATTTCGGTCTAAAAATCAAATCAAAGGGAAATGAAATATAATGGCAAATATGTTGAATTTATTGATGATTATTTATATCACGAATGTTAGTCATCATGTAATTAATTTTGCATTTTTAAATAAAATATATGTTCATGAAATTGTATGTTTTGATTTTTATTATTCTCTTCGGCTGCATTCAATTATTTTTAATCTTGTTACTCGCATAACTCAAAAAGTCTTCCACCAAATTTAATGGAGTTTGGTGGAACGCTTCGTTCAAGAACCAGATCATAAGGTATTGGAAGCGATCAGATCAAAGGTCAAGTTCAGTCATAACTCGAAATGAATTCAACCAAATTGCCAGATATATGACATGTTATCCTTCACATCGGTGGTTTAATTTTAGATTGGTATAATATTTACCTCTATTTTCTAAAGCTTGATCACAAAGTAATGTACATAGTCTGGTTTATTGAGTTCAATATGTGAACTGAAGAGCTCAGTTGTGGTCATAACAAATTAGGTGTATCGATTGTTCATTAAA